>JAUJYZ010000132.1:150000-380000 GCA_033675265.1 Actinostola sp. cb2023
AAAACATACTCACCCATTGTGCAAAAACGTATGTCTGAGATATCTAGACTTGTCGTGGTCACGTGTCGGTGTAGAGCAACAATTGTCTGCAAAGATTTCCAGGTCTTTTTCTTTGGTTTTCAATGAAACCTGTTGTAAACAAGTATAGGAAATGAGAAATGGAAAAATAGATGGATGATTGAATGAAATGATGGGTGGTAGTTAAGAAAGTCAACTATATTTCTGCCACCCACTGTCTAGCTTAGCGAGGTGTACGCTTTGGAGAAATGTGATAAGAAAATAATAGTGAAGTAGAAACTAGAATTATCTGTCTAGAGGAAAAATTGTAATCGAGGGAAAGTTAAAGTGCTATAAAGATAACCATAAAGTTCTTCTGAGCGTTAGCTCTAGAAAGAGAGGATAAAGAGAAAAACCTTTGTCCCTAATGGGAGGACAGAGGACATCATAGTCTACCTCAAAGTAAAGTCGTTCTCTGAGACGTACAGAGACTGGAAAGTCATCCCAAGTGTACACAGAACCGTAGCCATCATGACTTCTTTGTCCGTAGCGTTTGCTCTTGTAGAAGTCCAGTTTCACCTGTAACTTTCCTCTACCTTTAACCTTGATGTAGATTTCTCTACTGAGAGGACGCATGCCAACAGCGTGCACAACTTGCTGGTTGTGGAAGTAACAGCAGAATGGTACTTGTACCTCTCCCTTTAGTACACGCCCTATCTTGTTACTCAATCTGTCTGGTTCCTCTGACACCTAATAGTTCAAAATATTTACATTTAAACATAGATTTGCACAAGCGCTCATCCGTTAGAGTATAGCAACGCTGAACTTATAGCTTCTCTAAAACAGTCACGCAAAATAAACATACCTATGAAACTGCATCATTAATAAGACAAACATGTGCGCGAATCGCGAATTGTGAATTTGTACAATACAATGTTGTGGCTCAGAGTTTATGCACATGCGCGTTAATGACTAACAGTAATTCGTACAAAGTATCAGAGTGAACCTTGTTACTGTAGACGATGTAACTTTTAATCTGTCTTGACGTGGTACCACATTCAGTCAGTTTGGTGTTAAGAATGTAATGGGTCGCATTATGAGTGGCCACACAGGAAGGATCCTTTAATCGCAGGTGCTCGTGGTGTAGGTTATGAATAATGCTCTTTGGGATGACAATTGTCATGTCCTTTGTTCCACATGTAAGCTCTAAACCCTCGGCTAAATGAAATAGAAAGAATTAGCTATAAAACTAGTGAGATGAGCGTTGGGTGTATAGAATATAGAATGTAGTAAGAAGTGAGTGTGAGAGTCGTGTCCCCACTAGTGAGATGAGTGTTGGGTGTACAGATATAGAATGTATAGTAAGAAGTGAGTGTGAGACTCATGTCTCCACTAGTGAGATGAGTGTTGGGTGTATAGAATATAGAATGTAGACTAAGAAGTGAGTGTGATAGTCGTGTCCCCACTAGTGAGATGAGTGTTGGGTGTACAGAATATAGAATGTAGACTAGTAAGAAGTGAGTGTGAGAGTCTTGTCCCCACTAGTGAGATGAGTGTTGGGTGTACAGAATATCGAATGTAGTAAGAAGTGAGTGAGAGAGTCGTGTCTCCACTAGTGAGATGAGTGTTGGGTGAGAATATAGAATGTAGTAAGAAGTGAGTATGAGACTCGTGTCCCCACTAGTGAGATGAGTGTTGGGTGTATAGAATATAGAATGTAGTAAGAAGTGAGTGTGAGACTCGTGTCCCCACTAGTGAGATGAGTGTTGGGTGTATAGAATATAGAATGTAGTAAGAAGTGAGTATGAGAGTCGTGTCTCCACTAGTGAGATGAGTGTTGGGTGTATAGAATATCGAATGTAGTAAGAAGTGAGTGTGAGAGTCGTGTCCCCACTAGTGAGATGAGTGTTGGGTGTTTAGAATATAGAATGTAGTAAGAAGTGAGTGTGAGAGTCGTGTCCCCACTAGTGAGATGAGTGTTGGGTGTATAGAATATAGAATGTAGTAAGAAGTGAGCATGAGAGTCGTGTCCCCACTAGTGAGATGAGCGTTGGGTGTATAGAATATAGAATGTAGTAAGAAGTGAGTGTGAGAGTCGTGTCCCCACTAGTGAGATGAGTGTTGGGTGTATAGAATATAGAATGTAGTAAGAAGTGAGTATGAGAGTCGTGTCTCCACTAGTGAGATGAGTGTTGGGTGTATAGAATATAGAATGTAGTAAGAAGTGAGTGTGAGAGTCGTGTCCACACTACGGTGAGATGAGCGTTGGGTGTACAGAATATCGAATGTAGTAAGAAGTGAGTGTGAGAGTCGTGTCCCCAATTAGCAGTAATGCTAGATCGATTGACACGTTAAAAAAGTAATTTATTATACATTTTAGCTACAGAGTATTGTAGACGGCAAGTATTAGAAATAATGTTCACATTGAGCTCGTAGTTAATTGACGCCTCTTGTGTTTGTATTAATGCTTGCGCAAAGCGCACAATAAAAGTGTCTCATACGTTATTTGCTGCAGTATTCATACATACATACATGCATACCTACGTATCTTATCTTACCTCTGCATCGCTTTCCATCTTTATCAAGGAAAAGGTGTGGCGGACATTGACATCTGTGACTACCAACTTTGTTGGTACATTTATGACTACAACCACCATTGTTGATTTTGCATTCATTTATATCTGAGTATGACATAATAATTCCAATTCATTTTTACGCGCACGAGTTCGATGAAGTAAAACTACGAGAGAGAAAATGCGCTGAGGTTTCTGAGAAAATAAACGTTCCACAAAGTATCACTGATATCTATAGCATCATTCACACTGTGAATACCTGTACAAGAAATGTTCATATGATGGTTCGTCCAGGTCCCCTGGTCTGTGCATTCTTTAATCGGTGGACCATGAACGCGGTAGCCTGGATTACAAGAAAATGAGCAGACGACACCAGCGCGCATCTTGCTGTGTGTGCACGTTGGTGGCAGTACAGTCACTCCCTTGTGGACATGTAGGGGTGGACATACTGGTTCTGTAGGAAAAACACGCCACGTGAGCAGTATATGGGAATCATTAATCCACTAACAGAGAAGTCTCACTACAAGAACATATTTCTATACTATACGTAAGAGTGAAATCAGGTTGAACGATTTCGATCTCTACAAGACAATTGACAACATATCAAGTGCATGGAATCAAGTTCAGTCTGTATTTAGCATAATTTCGGGTTCCTACTGTTGATGTTCAAATATATTTTAGAAAAGCAAAAAGGATGTCGACATTCCTACAATCATTCTGTGTTGATACTGTCACAGGTAGCCCAAACTCACCATTTGAAGCTTTATATAGAGATTATGTAGTGTAAAAACTTCCCTTCTTCTTAGGGTATACACCATAGGATAAAATTTAAACGGCTATAACTCGCTTATTTTTAATCGTAGCGACATTAAATTTCTCCCAAAGTTAAATAAACTCACAAAGAACAACTACAATCAATTTAAAAACGATTTATCGTATTTTCGTAAAGCTTCAAATGGTGAGTTCGGCCTACCTGTGATACTGTCAGCCGGTTGAAGCTATAGACGATGAATTTGCATTTAAACTATCATTTCCTATTTTTGGGTTTTGATGGAATGTTATATAATTATATCACTGAGGTAGCTAGCTTGTAATTTCAACCAACGCGCGTCTTGAAAGAGTTAGTTTGTATTGTTGTACAGTATAACTAACTAACATATTTTGGTAACTACGCAAATCTACTCTTCATTACTTTATGAACTAAAATAAAACTAATTCTACTTCAACCCTTCTTTTTAATTGAAAACTGTACAGATTTGTAGAAAATAACACTACTTTGCATTGTAGTTGACATGTATTAAAACTTTTAAAAGTTGGGAGAATTGGCGACATTCTTTACCGGATTTACAATGCAGGCCAGTTTGGCCTTGTTAGGCTAGTTGCACAGTCTAAGACCATAGCTAGGACGAACACGGCTCATGCTTATAGCAGGGCAAGAATAACATCTTTGTTTTTAGCAAGAACAACACCAACATGTTTGAACAATAAACTTTATAGTAAAATATTCTAGCTACCTCGGGATTGAACCTTGTAAAACACGCTTTGATTTTGTTAATTTTGGGTGTCGCCTTTTTATCAAAAATGCCCTCAAAGCATCGCCAAGAAACTGACAGTATATTTTGCTTTATTCTGACAAAACATTTGATATGTAGTGAGCGTAATGACACAACCTCCCGGCAAAACCACCCTTCATTTGATGCATATTTTAAGTACACAGCATCCCGACACAAAAAGCAATAAAACCATCACTTTCTACAAATGTAGTCGTTGTTACTTACTGTCATACGGGTAATGAGGAAGGTCTTCAGCATCCACGTACTGCAGAACAACTGCAGTCAGGACCAAAGACAGTATCATCTTCAATGCAGAAAAGAGAACATCTAATTCCTTTCCCTCGACTCCTTAGATTTCTGTCAATAAAAGCTTTAAAAGTTGTTTAAAAGTAAACTTTGCATAATGTTTGGGTCTGCTGTGATTAGCATAACAAAACGTTCTACGTAATCAGGGATTCGTAGTCAATCACGTCACTAGTATTAGAGAAGCATTGAATTATTAATGAGGTAGGTTCTCATCAATCTTCAGAAGTGAACACATTGATCATTAATCTCACTCGGCAAACAACCTACGCTCAGATTACGCGGCAAAAAATTCCGCGGAAGTTAAAACAACAATACTTGTTTAGAAGAGACTGAGTACTCTCCTGCTACAAGATGCTATACGGATTGAACACACTGTAGGCTACTCTAGGCCCCGTGTGTGAAATACATCAATATAAATAAAGTCACAGGGTTCGGGTTTGTGTGTAAATTCGTCAAGGGATCTCAAGTATGGTTTATTGATATAGTTATGCATTGTTATAAATACACAGGATTATCTTGTTTGCTTGCGAAAAAGGGAAAAAATCCGAAATTAAAATTGTAAAATTACAGAATGTACAATAATAACCTTAGTAGGAAAGGCCGCGTAAAGCACTAGTAGTGAAACAACTGATAGAAATTGAGGGAAAGTTAAAGTGCTATAAACTGACTACCAATAAAGTTCTTCTGAGCTTAGCGTTTAATAGTCCTAGAAAGAAAGGAGAAAGGGAAATAACATCTGATCCCGATGGAATTCGAACCTACGACCCTTGGAACTCATCACCTCTACCAGCTGATCTGTACTGGGTATTAATTAGGATGGAAATTCGCGGCAAATCACATATGACAAATACTAGGAAAGGAGGCCACATAGCACTAGTGAAACAGATAGAAATTGAAGGAAGGTTAAAGATACCCATAAAGTTCACAATACTAGGAAAGGAGGCCACATAGCACTAGTGAAACAGATAGAAATTGAAGGAAGGTTAAAGATACCCATGAAGTTCACAATACTAGGAAAGGAGGCCACATAGCACTAGTGAAACAGATAGAAATTGAAGGAAGGTTAAAGATACCCATGAAGTTCACAATACTAGGAAAGGAGGCCACATAGCACTAGTGAAACAGATAGAAATTGAAGGAAAGTTAAGGTGCTATAAAGACATTAAGAAGACTGAAGAGAAAAAATCTATCCGCCTCTTCCTAGGGCTAACGCTCAGAAAAACGTTATGGGTATCTTTATAGCACTTTAACTTTCCCTCACTTTCTATCTCTATAAGTCAGACTGGTAGGCTAGTTAGAGATCAACACGCAGCGATCATGTATGTTTCACAGCAAGGTTTAAAAAAAGACCCACTGACATGAACCATAATGAGAAATAGGCGGGTTTTGATTTATAGGTGACGCACACAAGTAAGAGGGTCACTCAGGAAAAGAATTGAATCCAAAGCAATCACGTGGAATAGTTAATATTTTAATACATGGTTTCAAGAAGAAAAACAGTAACATGACTATAATATACTACCAGAAACTTAGGCTACAATTAACATTAAAAACTGTGAATCAAAGAACACCACTCCCGAATTTATTATTCCAGCGCGATAGGACTATATATTAGTCACTGTAAAAGACCAGGGGGATTAAGATGTGATCACCCAGGATGCTGATATATCAAGACTTCATGGGTTTGTAATTGGGCATACCACGGGAGGTAGCTTGATTTACTCTCCTTCCAATGTATAGAACACCAATCAGGGCAAGCACGGTAAAGACGGTGAGTACAACCAACAGCATGTTGCTGGTTGAAGCAGCTGAAGGACAAACAGAAACCTGATTATTGTATATATGGAAATTTATAGGTAAAATACATGTCACAGTGGGATAGTATTCCATGAGAAACCATTCCATAAATGATCTATCAAGCAAAACCAGCGCGAAGTATGATAGGATGAGATACAGTAAAATGGCTGTTCTGTATTCTGATTGACTGTTTGATGGCATTACATCAATTCCTTACCAACACTTTTTTTGTCCGAGTTATTTTCTTGTTCTTTTTGCACGTTTTCTTGCAAGTTCTCTTGTTTCTCGTCATCTTGCTGAATGACGGGATCGTTTACATCGTGATCACCTCGCACTACTTTAGGCTCATCCTCTATCAGAGACACTGGCCCCTTGGACAACAGGTACTTGTGCTCTTTTTCCTTCTTCACCACCGGAACTGGATGTTCTTCAGTAGCTCGTGCGTGTCGTACAGGTGACCTGTGATTGGCTGCCTTGCTCTTTAATTGTGTATTACTCTGCTTGGAGTAGGGTTTACCACGATGTAACCCCGGTATACATCCTTTGGCACAACGTGAATTAGGGTCACCAGCCTTGCAGACAATTACACTACAGTGTAGGTACACGAACGAGAATTTGCCTACAAATTTGAAGGCTTCGACACTAAACCGCTGCTTGTGGGGGGAGGGGGAGGGCTCTGTTTGGGTAGTAGAATCAACGGTGCATCTAAAAGAAATAATTTTTGAAGTTTTTATGATGATGCACAGTTGAAAAAGAAAAGAATAAAAAGAAAGAAAGGAAGAAAGGAAGAGAAACAGAAAGACAGACAGACAGACAGACAGACAGACAGAAAAGAAGACGTCAGTAAAGAAGGAAGAAAGAAAGAAAGAAAGAGAGAGAGAAAAAAAGAATGAAAGAAAGAAAAAAAGAAATATAACTGATAAGCCGTCAACCTAATGGATAAGAGAGAGAGAGATCAGAGAGAGAGACAAAGAGAATGAAATTCTGATCGAAGTCGATAGAGAAAAAAGAAATATAACTGATAAGCCGTCAACCTACCCCTCATGGATAAGTTCGTGTCTAAATTTTCCCGCCTTTTCATGATCACGTGTTGGCGTTGCGCAACAGTTTCCTGCAAACACGACCAGATTCTGATCGATTGAGTCGATAGAGACTTCAAAGTATAATCTCTCCCTTAGATATACGGACACAGGGAAATCACCCCACGTGTAGACGCTCTGGTAGACCTTACTATGGTAGAAGTCCATGCGTAGTTTAAACTGGCCGTATCTGTTTGAGGATTCTCGTTGGATGAAAGCTGGTTTAGTTTGGAGTCACTTCGTACTTAGGGATAATGATCTCGATGTCATTTGTGTACAGCTAAGACTGTTCATAGAATATACTGTGCAATAATTGCACGCAGTATTGCCGGTAATTGCATCGTTGCGCGCCATATTGCAATAGTAGGATTGCATTTTACTATAGCTATATCATTAATAATATACTGTGCAATAATTGCGCGCAGTATTGCCGGCAATGGCATCGTTGCGCGCCATATTGCAATAGATGTCTGTTATCTATTTTAATAGATAAAATATTAAAATATGCGAGTATAACGTACCCCTTTTCTTTAAGGACAAGTTCCCTTACAAACGGCTTGTATCCCACGGCTGATACAATAGCATTATCAAGGTAGTAACAACAGAATGGTATATTAAACTCGCCTTCACCAACACGTGTGATGAGGCCATTGTGCTTAACAGATCTCTCCGTCACTCTGTTACTGTACACTAAGAAATGCTTTGTGTGACGTCGAGTGGTACCACAACCATTCAGTTCAATTTTGAAGATGTAGTGGGTTTTATTCTCGTGTGGATGACAGGTTGGATCACGTAGTTGTAGGTAGTCACCTTGGAGATCACTTAAGGCGTACTTAGGGATAATGATCTCGATGTCATGTGCAGTGCAGTTTAGGACAAGTCCTACAGCTAAGAATGAAATAAAGAATGAGAAATAACAACGATGCAGCAAAAATCTATTTCCTAGTTACTGTTATGATAACGCATTGTTACAAACAAACTCATCATAATAGTTCCATACATTTAAGGAGATACTACTAGGCGTTGCAAACCTTCTCCCCTTGCCCTCCCCCTTCTCTGATCCCCAACCCTCTCCCCTATTTATATTTCTCGATAGCATGTGACCGGATATTGCTACACTGCCACAAGAGTAGATGTATATATCATGTATGTTTTTGCTGTTTGAAGTGATAATAAACATTTTGTATTAAGTGAGAACACAATTATAATCAGGTCAATAAATGCTGCCATGGCCTGCATTGACACTGCAAACCTACCGCTCTTTATGACATTGAATCCCGCCTTGAATGAACTTGACAGGATAAATCTATTATCTGTAGCAGATAATAGATTTATCCTGTCAAGTTCACATGCTATCGAGAATTAACTGCATGCTCTCAGCCAATCAGATGCGAGATTGTGAGTAAAATGTTTAATAATAGCAGTTGATAGTTTAGTTTCCAATCGTTGTTCAGTTCAAATACCTCTGCACGTTTTGCCATCTTTTCCCAGAACCAATGGCTGAGGACACTCACAATGATAACCACCTGGACTATTAACACATCTATGACTACAGCCACCTTTTCTAAACCTACACTCGTTGATATCTGAAATGAAGATTATAATTTGAAAACGTTATCAAAGTAGATACAAGCTTTTCATTCAGTATATGTTTTAAAACGCTTATTGGGCGTGAATCATCCTGAATGACAGCCCACAATAGTCTACATTGCCGGCTCAGTACTGAAGAGGGGACGGCCTCAGTCAGCAACACAGCAACACAGCAACACAGCAACACAGCAACACAGCAACACAGCAACACAGCAACACAGCAACACAGCAACACAGCAACACAGCAACACAGCAACACAGCAACACAGCAACACAGCAACACAGCAACACAGCAACACAGCAACACAGCAACACAGCAACACAGCAACACAGCAACACAGCAACACAGCAACACAGCAACACAGCAACACAGCAACACAGCAACACAGCAACACAGCAACACAGCAACACAGCCCATGTATATTCAGTCAAGGATAACTGTATTCGATTAGATACAAACCAGCACAAGTGATTTCTCTATGCCCAAAGAACCATGACCCATCATCTTGACAAGCAGTCGTAGGAGGACCACGTACGCGGTAACCTTTCCTGCAGGAAAAGTGGCACCTTGTACCGCTTGGTTGTGCACCACCTCGGCACGTTGGAGGCTCAACGGTGACGTCTGCTCTTAAGCGAAGAGCTGGACAACTTTTTACTGAGATGAAGGATTCAAAAACAACCACGTTATCAATATATAGAAAAAACACAATAAAACTGTTACTGGTTTAATTTATTCCGAGGGTTCTTATATAGTTAGGTTTAGGGTTTTGTAGTAGGTAAGTTATGCGTTTGTTTGAAATAAGCTAAGGATTTAATTAACTGATATGAAGTAGATTATGACAGTAAAATAATTAATTAAATCAGTGAAAAGTATGGAACTACAACATAGACATTACCACCATCACCAAAATAGCCACTGCGCATGCATGCACTGCCCTGTACCGCAAGCACACATTCACTTCATGTTTACTGTCGGTGCAAGGATATGAAAGGCCTGATTTTGCTGCAAAAACGAGCCTGACACAATCATAACTAAGAGTGCATCACGCAATTCAGCTCTAGGGCTGCGAAGTAAAGCCGCATCTACACGAGCAAATTATCCTTGACAAGTTGTCCTTTCCTAGACGACAAAAACATCGCCAATTTTTCCTTGTCAAGGAAAACTTGCTCGTGTAGATGACAAAAAATTGTCAATTTTTCCTTGTCAAGGAAAACTTGTTCGTGTAGATGCAACTTAATTGTCAGTTTAAAATAAACTATATACTATCTATCTATCTCAAACATTTCCATATGTTATGCATGCGTGTGTAGTGGCTATGATTGCAGGGCGTCTTATGTGTTCGAATCCCTTGTGTATGTGGTTATGCGTGAAAATGATTGTTATTAGAAATAAAGACAATACTTTACACTAGCCAAGAAGTCATGATGATCTATTACTAATGAATCTTTTAATGACATCCTCCATACCTCAAAGTTTGTTTGCATTGGGTCAAGAAATTTAATAATGGCGGATTTGTACACGAAGATTAAAGGCCCGACGCAAAGCACAAACTTTGTCCCGGATTGTTTCGGTTACCGCAAATCTAGTCTCTCAATCCTTGGTTCTTGCCAGACTGACTATTTTTGCACAAATCAACAACAACTGATAAACAATAGTACTTTGGTCACTTTATCTTTCTTTCGTGAGACACAATTCTAATGAGTTTGGAGTTGTGTTTCAGGTGAAGAAAGAAAGTTTTTAGTGGCGAACTTGTGTCAAGGTTGTTGCTGTTTTTCTATGGTTGAATAAGACGCCGAAAATCCTTCTGAAACCGAGTCATCAAGAAATAAAGACGACAACAAGTTGTCGAGAAGTGATGTAGTGTTTACCTCCACCTCCATAGACCTGATCTTCACTCTCCCTCTTCTGCTGTATATCTGCACGTGAAAGGGCTATCACCACAGCGAGAACAGCCACCAAGAATTGCATGATTATTTTGAAACGATAGTTTCTTCTCACTCACGATCAATGCTATTAGATATACTCAGAGATGGGTTATTCTGGAAAACCCCACTAAACCTCGGTGAATTAGCATGACAAAACACCCACGGCTATGCAGACAACATTCCATCATATCAAGGCTTCTAAGCAAACATATTTGGCCTTCGTTAAAATAGAAAACGTCAATACATGCAGGCGACATATTGGCAAGGAATTCCAAGGTATCTACGCAGAGAACTGCGTTAATTATTATCAACACAAAACAAATCTTATTTCATAACAGCGATAAAATCTAAATACTAAACGAAATGGCTTGTGAACGGCAGAGCCTGTGGACACGCCCAATTATTAACTTACAGAGTATATTATAGAAAATAGAAAATAATTGATATGTATTTATGCACGTGACGTCAACATATTCACTCAGGGTCGCAACGAGTCCCTCTCGACTTTATTATCCCATCAAAAATCGTTTCTCTGATCTCTGATCTCTGATCACGTGTCTGTGATCCCTGATCCAATATGAATAAAATACAATCGTCTGATCTTTTCCGATTCTCCCGAGAGATTCTAAGAAGCTTAGACATCGAATCGACTTACGTAAAGGGTGAAGATTTCGGCCCCGCCCGCGCTATCAGTCTAATATTAATCAGTCTGTCGCAAATCCTCAGGGAAGCGTAGAATAGTAGGTAGGCCCGTTCGTGGTAGGCCCACACTAAAAGATGTCAAGCGATTTCGGAACGTTTCGGCCCGCGAACTCGAAGAGAAATCACTGCAAAAGTTATCAAATGAGCAAAATACTGATGAATGACAAAACTATGACTGTAGACTTGACTAAAGACTGTTATATCGAAACTACAATGGGCGTCAAAATTAGTTGAAACACTCAGTAGTTATCAGCAAAAAACACTATCACCACTATGGATGGTGAGATTACCCACCTGTACACTCTCTCCTCCCCTCCCCCCACCGCACAATGTTGACCATCAGTTGCGCTCTTTCATGGGCAATGATGTATCTTCAACATTGGAGAGGGGGAGGGGATTTGGATGCGTATAGTTCATATTTTAAACACAAAATGCAATCCTACACCGATAGCTAGGTTCCAAAATGGGTAATGTTTCAACAATTTTGACGCTCATTGTAGTCTACTACTCAGAAGCTAAATACAAGAATCCTGATTCGATTCGATGTCTCTGCAGCTTCTTAGAATGTCTCGGGAGAATCGTCCCATTCTTTCTTTTTTCGAATTTTCTTTTCGTCTTTCCTTTGATACGGGAGGGGTGGGACCGTGACCAAAACCAAGGAGCCAAAGGTCTGTAAGGAGTCGATCTTTTTCCCCCTTCTTTTTTAGTGCGTTTCCTTTTTTCAACCACAATGCGCGCTTTGCGTTTAATAGCAAATCAAATCGAGATTTTGACCCCATGGTATAGAATATATTACAACTGTAAAATTGTAGACAACACGGAATTTGTTGTTCTTTTAAAAGCTTTAATTTTCTAATTATTAACTATTTACATTAATGTCGCCGATGGTTGTAGTAAAACTGTAGCTCCTGGCACCATTTGTATCACCTTTTACAGTATGTCAATGGTTTAAAACAAGATAAATGAACTTTATATCGTGTGGATAAAAAACTAATGAAGAGACTCATTTCATTGGTAATGATTTGATGAGTTTCGTCACGAAAATTGGCTTCGTTTTGCCACATTTCTACATCTCCTTGTAGTACACTTACTTTGACAAGTATAATTGGCATTTTTTCTAAAAATAAAATCAGAAGCGCTTTAAAGTTATTATTGGATTCTGAAATACATCGAAGCATTTTTAATCGTTTCAGTCTCTCTTTCTTTTTTGTGTGTCTTTTGGATCTAATGATACTAAAAGAAACAACGACAATCAGTCACGTGTGTATAGAAACCCGATAGGAACTATTGGAAACAATAGACCTTTTTACCGATACGGCGGCCATCTTGAATTATGGGATGCCCAGGGTGCAAGCTAGTAATCATTTGGCCATGAAAAACTACGAAAACCTAATTTAAAGCAATGAATTTGTACAAAATTATACAACAATACACAACACATGTAGATAGTAAGCCATACAACACTATGGTTAGAGTGAAATAGAAAAATAATATATTGACGCGACTCCACATGTACAGTTTTTGGAAGTTTTTGGGTCATTTGCACCCTGAGCATCCCATAATGTTTTAGTCAAAACAATAGAATCCAAAATGGCCGCCGTATCGGTAAAAAGGTCTATTCAACCACAACATCTATATGTTGTTAATTTTGTCGTCGTTAATTGTTGTTGTTGTTGTTGATATCATCACAGGTATTCCAAGCTGTTCATCTACATAACAAATATATATAAGATTTCGAAGAATTGATCACATTCAGTTGCCAAATTAGTAAATAATTATAAAGTGTCTTGTTTGTGTCTTGTTTTGTTTCTATAATTATATTATATTATCCTATTGTGAATGTCAGTGTGATTGTTGCTCATGATTATTGTCGACGTTATTGTCATTATTATCATTGTCATTGTTGTTGTTGTTGTTGTTATTGTTGTTGTTATTGTCATTGTTGTTATTGTCATTGTTGTCATTGTTGTTATTGTCATTGTTGTTATTGTTGTTGTTATTGTCATAGTTGTTATTGTTGTTGTTATTGTCATAATTATTGTCATAATTATTGTCATTGTTGTTATTGTCATTGTTGTTGTTATTGTTGTTGTTATTGTCATTGTTGTTATTGTCATTGTTATTGTCATTGTTGTTGTTGTTGTTATTGTTTATTGTCATTGTTGTTGTTATTGTCATTGTTGTTGTTATTGTCATTGTTGTTGTTGTTGTCATTGTTGTTGTTGTTGTTATTGTCATTGTTGTTGTTATTGTCATTGTTGTTGTTGTTGTCATTGTTGTTATTGCCATTGTTGTTGTTATTGTTGTTGTTATTGTCATTGTTGTTGTTATTGTCATTGTTGTTGTTGTTGTCATTGTTGTTGTTATTGCCATTGTGTTTGTTGTTATTGCCATTGTTGTTGTTATTGTCATTGTTGTTGTTGTTGTCATTGTTGTTGTTGTTGTTATTGTTGTGTTATTGTCATTGTTGTTATTGTTATTGTTGTTGTCATTGTTGTTATTGTCATTGTTGTTGTTGTTGTCATTGTTGTTGTTGTTGTTATTGTTGTTATTGCCATTGTTTTTGTCATTGTTGTTATTGTCATCATTGTTGTTGTTGTTGTTGTTGTTGTTATTGCCATTGTTGTTGTTATTGCCATTGTTGTTGTTATTGCCATTGTTGTTGTTATTGTCATTGTTGTTATTGTTGTTGTTATTGTTGTTATTGCCATTGTTGTTGTTATTGCCATTGTTGTTGTTATTGTCATTGTTGTTGTTATTGTCATTGTTGTTATTGTTGTTGTTATTGTTGTTATTGCCATTGTTGTTGTTATTGCCATTGTTGTTGTTATTGTCATTGGTTGTTGTTATTGTCATTGTTGTTATTGTTGTTGTTATTGTTGTTATTGCCATTGTTGTTGTTATTGCCATTGTTGTTGTTATTGTCATTGTTGTTGTTATTGTCATTGTTGTTGTTGTTGTTATTGTTGTTATTGCCATTGTTGTTTGTCATTGTTGTTTTTATTGCCATTGTTGTTGTTATTGTCATTGTTGTTGTTGTTGTCATTGTTTGTTGTTATTGCCATTGTTGTTGTTATTGCCATTGTTGTTGTTATTGTCATTGTTGTTGTTGTTGTCATTGTTGTTGTTATTGCCATTGTTGTTGTCATTGTTGTTGTTATTGTTATTGTTGTTGTTGTTGTTATTGTTGTTATTGCCATTGTTGTTGTTATTGCCATTGTTGTTGTTATTGCCATTGTTGTTGTTATTGTCATTGTTGTTGTTGTTGTTGTTATTGTTGTTATTGTCATTGTTGTTGTTATTGCCATTGTTGTTGTTATTGTCATTGTCATTGTTGTTGTTATTGTTATTGTCATTGTTGTTATTGCCATTGTTGTTGTTATTGTTATTGCCATTGTTATTGCCATTGTCATTGCCATTGTTATTGCCATTGTTGTTGTTATTTTCGTCGTCGTTGTTGTTGTTGTTGCTGATGCCATTGTTGTTATTATTGATGTCACCCCTGTTGTTGCTGTCAGATGATCGATATTGTTGTCACTTGCTGTTGCTTATTGTTGATACTTCCATTGTCAGTAGTTTGTACTTCTCTACATTGGTACATGATTGCTATTATACTGTATTTCTCTCGCTTTCTCTTTCACCTCCTTCCAAATCACTTATGCCATTTGAGCGCTTTACCAAGATACAAATCAAAAAAACTATTATGATCTTACCATGAATTGATTGCGAACAGTAAATTTAGCACAGCAAGACAAAGTATTATTTTGTTGTATGGTCGTATGATCGACAGAAATTTCACTGTAAAGACAGAAAGAAACAAAGTTATTATGATTAGATATGGCCATGTTTCCTCTCAGGCTGGTCAGCAAGAGCTAGCGATATCTACATAACTATTCATGGGAACTTATATAAAGCTATGAATACAACATAGCAACACTTACCTAACTTTGTAGCAAACCCTCCATTGACCGAGTGCGCCGCTTTAACCACCGATTTAGAATACAATTGCAACATCGTATTTCTACCAACTGCTAACTGATTGAATAAGTTGATAGGTTTGACCTGTCAAAGATAGATATAACTACCACTTATTAGGCTGTTCACTGAGAACATATTAAATAAAAATCAAACAAACACTGAAGTGTGCAAAATTCAAATAAACAAGGAACAGGGTAGTAAAGGGGGGGTTGTGATCGCGCTTCACGTGCCATTTTTCGTAAATTCACGACTAAAAAGAATCATTTAAGCCATTTCACGCACGTCTTTCTTGTAAATTCACGGATCACGGTTTTATCATTTGTTTATGAAGTGTTTTTCACGATTCATGCGCCATTTTTGGGCCAAATCACGCGTCACATGTAACCCCTTTGCTACCCTGAAGTAAGAAACAAAGAAGCAAGTCAAGTAATTGTGAGTCTACAAAGAATCTCGTAGAAATATGATACAAAGTGTGAAACATCGCTAATTTTCTTCCAATATATCTGAAACATCAATTTTAGATTAGTATCGCATCCAACAAGGCCAACACAATCATTTTCAGCACTATTTGTATATTTGTATAAATGTATACTACAACGTTTCTGCAATTGAGTGTATATCCTATATTATTGTTATATCAAGAGAATCTAATGATCATGAGGACTGATGTCACGTGATAACCTACCCTGACGTTTTTAGGCGCCTTGCATTGTTCATTACGAAATCTTCTAACTTGCAGAGAAGTGTTTTTCTTTACTTCATAACCTGAACAAACAATGAAAATAAGTTATAAATCAGGTGTGTGCTCTCTAGGTGTGTTATATCCTGAATGTAAAGCTACAGACTATTGATCTATCACATATAAATAAGGTATGTTTTTATTTGATCTTCGTAACGTAAAACCAGGCTTGTGATACTATTTTGGTGCGGTTTTTAATTGAAATTTTTTTTTTTATGTTCTTTTTTTTACGGCCCCTCTTCAAATATCGTTGACTGACTCACCTATCAACAAGATCCTTCTTGGTGAAGTCACCTTGAAGGATCTTCTCTGTACTCTTCCTACAGGCTGTACATGCACGGTGAGGAACGAAAATATCCAATATAAAATATTCAATTTCATGTTGTAAAAATACTTGATTACTCTGATTACTCTGATTACTTTTTATCAATTTATGACGTCACAATCATCATGACGTCATCACTAATAGGACATTCCAATTATGATGTCATCGGCTAAGAATCCTGGGTAATTTTCAGGAATTCATTAAAAAGGTTATAAAACAGGACACAATTACTTGATTCAAACGAGAGTGATTGTAGTTCAGCTAAAAATGAAGTTTATTTGACAGAGTGCGCGCAGTCGTGTGCGCGAGTAATACATACAAACATATTTGCACGCGCAGGTCTTTCTCTGATGGGTTTCCTGTGGTAGAGCGCGCGGTGTTGGGCTCCCTGTGTCTTATGCAAGGCCAATCGCGCGCGTCAGTGTTAAACTGGGTAACGAAACAAGGTAAGGAAATCAAGTCACGTGATGGCCCGATGTGACCGTAGTTGTTAGATGAGTTTCAATCAATCAAATAACTTTATTATTTATACACGGGGTACTTTAGGAGTAGTTTAGGGGTAGTTTAGGAGTAGAGTCTAAAGTAAAAGGAAGAAATGTGAAGGGCGTGCTGCCTTTTTGGTGAGAACAGAAGCCTAACAGTTATACTGTAATTGATAGTTTTGCTGCCGTAGCGTAGCGAGCAAGCGAAGAGGAGACACCAGATTCTAATCTGTACGGGGGTCAAAATCTCGAAGGTATTTTACTTCGATAACGAGGAGATCCTGAGCCAGGGGCTCATGTATAAAGCGCTTGAAGGTGCGCCGTTTACCCCCTCCCTCCATCAGTGCTCCGTTTTACGGGTATTTAAAGCTGCATTGAGCTGCACGGATTAGAAAGAAGTTGAAACAAGGATGTGAGGTCATGAAGAATCGAACCGGGTACCTCTCGCATAGTAGGCCGCGCACTAACCAACTAAGCCATCCTTGCTCCTATTAACAAGTCGAGGGCGAAGCCGAAAGAGACAAAGTCCCACAGTAAAAGTATGCGTATATGGTAAAAGCATGTGTATATGGTAAAAGCATGTGTATATGGTAAAAGTATGCGTATATGGTAAAAGTATGCGTATATGGTAAAAGCATGTGTATATGGTAAAAGTATGTGTATATGGTAAAAGCATGTGTATATGGTAAAAGCATGTGTATATGGTAAAAGCATGTGTATATGGTAAAAGCATGTGTATATGGTAAAAGCATGTGTATATGGTAAAAGTATGCGTATATGGTAAAAAAGTATGCGTATATGGTAAAAGCATGTGTATATGGTAAAAGCATGTGTATATGGTAAAAGCATGTGTATATGGTAAAAGTATGCGTATATGGTATATGGTAAAAGCATGTGTATATGGTAAAAGCATGTGTATATGGTAAAAGCATGTGTATATGGTAAAAGCATGTGTATATGGTAAAAGCATGTGTATATGGTAAAAGTATGCGTATATGGTAAAAGCATGTGTATATGGTAAAAGCATGTGTATATGGTAAAAAAGCATGTGTATATGGTAAAAGCATGTGTATATGGTAAAAGCATGTGTATATGGTAAAAGTATGCGTATATGGTAAAAGCATGTGTATATGGTAAAAGTATGCGTATATGGTAAAAGTATGCGTATATGGTAAAAGCATGTGTATATGGTAAAAGGGTATCAGGTCGTTTCGCTTCTAAAACTTTTCGCCTCCACATTCAAAAGTCCGTTCGCTTCTAAATGAAACTGATGAAATATCAAGAGAAATTTCAAGAAACATCGTGAAATACTAGGAGGCTAGTGAAATACATTATATATGTTAAATACTTGATATCGTGAGGACAATATTTACCTCGATCAGGAGCGCCTCTGATATATTTACGAGTTATTAACCACAGAATCTGTGATTCTTAGACTGGGTATATTCCAAGCGTTATTTGAGTTTACTCTTTGGAAGCGAAAGCACTGTTAGTATAGTGTTGTGTGACTTGAATGATCAGTAGCGTCACCAATGTTTACAATTCCCTGAGATGCGAAGCTTGGAGCATGTCTATATAAGGAGGGCCAATTGTTTAATAATCCAATCAGAATTCGAGTAGTGAATTCATTCTTATTTTGAATTTTAATGGAAACTCGAAGCGAATAACCTGACTGTAAAGGTCAATTACTCACTGTCCAGTTCTTCTTATGTTAGCGAAATACAAATGAATACTGTCCAATTCTTCAAACTCTTTTGTTATAGTATACACGTATTTCGCGTATATATATTTGTACAGTATTTTCCCAAATCGGTAGTCAGTTCGGACATCTATCTGATCAATAAGTATATCAAACCCCGGAATCAAACCTTCCTTAGAAGCGAACGGACCATGCAACATTATTAGGAAGTATAATTTTTTAGAAGCGAACGGACTTGGAGGCGAAAAGTTTTAGAAGCGAAACGACTGGAGGCGAAAAGTTTTAGAAGCGAAACGACTGTAATTCGGTAAAAGCATGTGTATGTGGTAAAAGCATGTGTATATGGTAAAAGTATGCGTATATGGTAAAAGTATGCGTATATGGTAAAAGTATGCGTATATGGTAAAAGCATGTGTATATGGTAAAAGCATGTGTATATGGTAAAAGCATGTGTATATGGTAAAAGCATGTGTATATGGTAAAAGTATGCGTATATGGTAAAAGCATGTGTATATGGTAAAAGCATGTGTATATGGTAAAAAAATGTGTATATGGTAAAAGTATATGGTAAAAGCATGTGTATATGGTAAAAGCATGTGTATATGGTAAAAGTATGTGTATATGGTAAAAGCATGTGTATATGGTAAAAGCATGTGTATATGGTAAAAGCATGTGTATGTGGTAAAAGCATGTGTATATGGTAAAAGCATGTGTATATGGTAAAAGCATGTGTATATGGTAAAAACATGTGTATATGGTAGAAGCTGTGTATATGGTAAAAGCATGTAGAGTGCGCGTTAGATTGTGGTCGCTATGCTACGGCAGCAACAACACAACAAGTTTACACAAAACGCTTTAATTCGCTGCTCAAGATTGAGTTTATTTTCTTCACGAAATTTTTTGTTACAAATTATTCCCGACCCCTCCCTCCCTTAGAATATATGTTACAAAATACTAACGTGGTATTAAACCTCCACGAGCAAGCACACCGATGTGTTTATACACCTATTTCAAAAAAGGTTGTTGAGGATATTAGTCCATCGGCGATAGGTTATAGGTCGTTCAAAGACCGAACTGCATTATGGTAACAGCTTGAATGGCATGTATGCCAGAAATATTTCATAACATTCGATTCAAACTGTGTCTTGGACTGTTGAAATGGAAATAGGTACGATATCATAAATAGCTTTCATACCTTTTTGGCAATTCAATATGTTACCATAATGCAGTTCGGTCTTGCAACGACGTATAACCTATTGCCTATCGACTGATGTCTACGACAACCTTTTTAAAAATAGGTGTATATAGGCAGTTTGTAAGTAAGAAGTAAAGATAAAAGCAGATAAAATCTATTTAAATAATACTTATTAGAGTGCAATTTAGAAAAGCTTGAAAACTAAATAACTAATTAGTACTAAATAGCACTAATGAAACAATAGAAATAGCGCTATTTAGTACTATTTAAAGTTAGTACTATTTCACGCTTTTCTAAATAGCACTCTACTACTAGCAGGTGTACAATGTTGTTACATGGGATAGTTGAACATAACGTCTTGCCGAGCCAACTCTAACAACATAGGATCATCGAAGAACTTGTTGATGCTCACATCTTCACTAAGACCCTGTAAGAAATACAGATAGTGAATACACATGGAGTTTACCTATGGAAAGATGACACTTGCTCGGATCTTCGCTGATCCGATAACGACAGGCAAACAAACGAAAGCAAAACAACCAACCAAGCAAACGAACGAACGAACGAACGAACAAGCAAACAACCAACCAACCAACCAACCAAACAAACAAACCAACAGACAGACAGACAGACAGACAGACAGACAGACAGACAGACAGACAGACAGACAGACAGACAGACAGACAGACAGACAGACAGACAGACAGACAGACAGACAACCAAACAAACAAACAGAAATAAGCAGCATCGCAAATGTACAGACACCCGGACAGACAGACAGACCCGGACAGACAGCAAACAATGATGACCTCACTGTCAAGAGTACTGGGTACCAACCTTTCGTCGACGTGTCTTGATCATAAACTCTCTGGCTAGGTGAGTGGCAGGCTGTGGTTCGAGTGGACGAATGGTAATACTCTTATCTAACGGGTCACCTGGAACGATCTACAAGTAACAAAGGGTACGATTTATGGAGTTACTTATAGCCATGGGATAAAACGAAGAAACAATGATTATGAAATGCATTAGCTAACAGTAATTGAATACCTGCCAATGATGGAAGACCGACATACAGAACGCTTGTCCCTGCGTATGGGTCCTCAAGTCTGTCTCAAATCCAAACGAATCGATTGCTGGAATGAACGCTTTGATGGTGTAAAGAGGGGAGCCTGGGACGGGTGCATCTTGTGTCACGTGACCTCTAAAGGAATCAAGATCAAATGAAATCAGTATTAAGAATCAAAGAGTGAGTGGTGTTGTTTTCTCCATGACTGACCTTCTGTGTGCAAGTACTGTGTACACTGATGATACACAATCGGCGGGGGCTTGAACCTCAACAAAAAAGTATGGCTCCATCAAACGAGGCGTAGCCTGGAAATGAAAAGTCTTAGTGAGTAAACCTATTGTCTACTGTGCCATAATAAATAAAACGTCTCTTTACTTTACTCTTTGACCTTCATTGGGCCTAAATAAACCATTATGCCCGATAAAAGATCACATTAATATCATTTATATTTCCTAAGCCCTAAATTATAAAGGATTTAGTTCAAAAGAAAGTCTAAATCTATCGAGAAGTGATTCAATTCACCTTCGGCCATCTTGTTTTACTTTTGACGTAGCTAATTTACATTTTGACGCAGGAAATATGACGTCATGTAAACCTGCGTCAAATTCAGTTAATTTGCATAAACCATCATTCGCGCGCATGTTATATTGACGTCACTTGCGGGCATAAATATCCTATAATGCCCTCGGCCTTCTGTTTTCCTGACTTTACAAATGGTTTTCTTAGAATCTACATAGAAATTGTGAGTGATTTATGTCCTCTAAATCCTTGATAATTTAGGACTTAGGTAATATAAATGGTTGTTAATATTCTTACCATAAGAAAGGCAGAGTACGCTACTCTACGTGAAGTAGGGATGATTTGACCACCACCACGATGGATGGGCTCACCAGCAATAACGGCATCAAGAATCTTGAATTTCACATTACGAATAGCTGAAATGGCAACATATCATTGGTACAACCACGGTGATTACGATGATGATGATGATGATGATGATGATGATGTCAGATGATGATGATGATGATGATGATTATGGTGATGATGATTATGATGTCAGATGATGATGATGATGATGATGATGATGATGATGATGATGATGATGATGATGATGTCGGATGATGATGATGATGATGATTATGATGATGATGATGATAACAATAATGAATGAAGAAGTGTCTGAATTGGTTATCTAAAAACAAAGGAATGAAATGGTAATTTATTACTCACGCTCGTCACAAAGAGGTCCTTCCCTCGTGGACCACTGAAATCCTTGAATGATCGAGTCTTTGACTGTGTTCAATAGACTTTTATCCACCTGATAAACACAATAACTAATCACTGAACCAGGTAGGAGTAAAAGGGGAGTGAACTGCTAATGCTTAGTGGGGACATCGGCTAGGAGACAACAGTGGAAGCGAATAACTGTAAATGTAAACGTTCACTTCAGTAAAACCATGTTTTTAGACGACTGTCTCTAGTAAATCATACCTCTGACGGTAACGTGTCGTCTACTAAGATATTTGGCCCTGTGTTCTCAGGTCCAAATGCCCAAATAGAACGGGCAGCCAGCAAATCCCAGTCGTACTTGGTCTGAAAGAATTCTCCAAGCTTTTTCCTGGAAAACAACCATGACATATTCAATACAAGAGGAAAATGAAATCAGAAAACTCACAGATGTCTTACTTATTCCATGTGATAAGAACTTTTTCGTTTTCGATATCTTCTGCTAAACCTTTCTCAAGAGGCTCAGCAATCATTGTCACTTTATTCCTAACAAAATAAACGAAGTTAGTTACCACAGGGAGCCCAAAGAGGGGATTAAAGATTTGCACATCTTTGTAGACAATCACGGACAGTGGAAGACCAAAGATAAGTAGCATTTAGTACTTTTTGTTGGGTGTTTCAGCGAAGCACTTGAGTGAAGATGTTTCCACAACCGTCTCACAGAATGCAACAACAGGATCTGAAACCTTGATATCTATCAACACAGAAACATTGCGATGATTAATAACAACTGTGGAATATATTCGAGTATGTAAGATATTATTAAAAAAAACAAAAAAACAACAACAACAAACAAAAAAAAAGTAAGATATTATTGATGTGCATTTTCTATAGAATTCCCCATTTGCTGTAAACCAAAAGATCATAAATTCAAATCCTCTGGATTTCTGAGGATGAATAGAATCCAGTAGCTTGGATGGTTTCTTTGAGTGACTGACCCACCTATTTCAGAGTACAGCTTTCGTACATCATGCATAATGCTGTCCAGATAAAGTTCTCCAGTGCCGAAAATAACATGCTCTCCCGATTCTTCGACCTTTGAATGAAGATTAAAGGTGATTTTACGAAATGGTTAGTTAACCAGATGATAGCATCACACAGTCATAAATATATGAGCCACTGAATCTTGTATCTTCACTCGTGTTTTCACACTCACAAACAGAACAACTAGAGATTTCAATTGATGCAAAATACAACATGAACTGGTCATACTACCGTTCGTTAAGAGGGGATCGTATTTTGGCTCCACTCTTTAGGTACCCTGGGTTCCAGAGGCCGAGGAGTGGGGGCCGGGAGGGATTTCCTCCTCGGCTCCTAGGGCCTCTGGAACCCAGGGTACTCTTTAGGAAGCCTGCAGCAATTTTAATATTTTTATCATTATTAATGATAGAGTCAGGGTTTTAACAGTTTGACAGCACACCACAATCCAAAATTCCAGGGAGTTCCCAATACAAGGGCTACACTTACTTCCAATGTTTAGTTCATAAATTACCTTTGTTGTAAGTATGGGATAGCTCTTATTGACTTTACGTAAGCCATCCAACATCTTGGGTAATTCTGAAGGATTGTGAGGTTCTACAGCAATCTTCATGGTTGAGCATGTATTAAACTTTAGAGGACGGAAGATAAATGCCTTGGGAAGAGAGAATACTTTATCAGAAACTCATATACACGTACCCCCCTTAGAGTAAGGGAGAGGTAGAGGCAGGAGGGAAAGGGAAAGGAAATAAAGGGGATGAATTGAAGAGGGAAGCGAACAAGAGAAGATGAAGCAAAAGAAAGGAAAGGAAAGAGAGATACAAAGAGGGAGGAAGGAGAGAGGAGGAGAGAGAGAAGGGAGGGGGAGAAGTAACGAGGAGGATCAGAGAAGACATATGGGAAGAAGGAGGAGTTACAGTACAACCTGGGTAGAGGGGCTCACCTCTTCACTATCAGATACTGCTGTTATTGTTGATGTTTTGACAATAGATTGATCAATGCCCTCAATCAGTACCCAGTTTCCAGCTGGGATGCGATTTACTTCAATGTGATACCTGTCAAACAACATTAATGTCAATAATGTATGACATCATCATGGTATGCATTGATTGATTGGATATGGTAGTGTATGACATCATCATGGTATGCATTGATTGGATATGGTAGTGTATGACATCATCATGGTACATGTATGCATTGATTGGATAGTGTATGACATCATCATGGTATGCATTGATTGGATATGGTAGTGTATGACATCATCATGGTATGCATTGATTGGATATGGTAGTGTATGACATCATCATGGTATGCATTGATAGGATATGGTAGTGTATGACATCATCATGGTATGCATTGATTGGATATGGTAGTGTATGACATCATCATGGTATGCATTGATTGGATATGGTAGTGTATGACATCATCATGGTATGCATTGATTGGATATGGTAGTGTATGACATCATCATGGTATGCATTGATTGGATATGGTAGTGTATGACATCATCATGGTATGCATTGATTGGATATGGTAGTGTATGACATCATCATGGTATGCATTGATTGGATATGGTAGTGTATGACATCATCATGGTATGCATTGATTGGATATGGTAGTGTATGACATCATCATGGTATGCATTGA
Source organism: Actinostola sp. cb2023 (assembly GCA_033675265.1). Taxonomy (NCBI): domain Eukaryota; kingdom Metazoa; phylum Cnidaria; class Anthozoa; order Actiniaria; family Actinostolidae; genus Actinostola; species Actinostola sp. cb2023. Next base: position 174,920 of record JAUJYZ010000132.1, read on the forward strand.
TTGGATAGTGTATGACATCATCATGGTATGCATTGATTGGATATGGTAGTGTATGACATCATCATGGTATGCATTGATTGGATATGGTAGTGTATGACATCATCATGGTATGCATTGATTGGATATGGTAGTGTATGACATCATCATGGTATGCATTGATTGGATATGGTAGTGTATGACATCATCATGGTATGCATTGATTGGATATGGTAGTGTATGACATCATCATGGTATGCATTGATTGGATATGGTAGTGTATGACATCATCATGGTATGCATTGATTGGATATGGTAGTGTATGACATCATCATGGTATGCATTGATTGGATATGGTAGTGTATGACATCATCATGGTATGCATTGATTGATTGGATAGTGTATGACATCATCATGGTATGCATTGATTGGATATAGTGTATGTATGATCATCATGGTATGCATTGATTGGATATGGTAGTGTATGACATCATCATGGTATGCATTGATTGGATATGGTAGTGTATGACATCATCATGTATGTATGCATTGATTGGATATGGTAGTGTATGACATCATCATGGTATGCATTGATTGGATATGGTAGTGTATGACATCATCATGGTATGCATTGATTGGATAGTGTATGACATCATCATGGTATGCATTGATTGGATATGGTAGTGTATGACATCATCATGGTATGCATTGATTGGATATGGTAGTGTATGACATCATCATGGTATGCATTGATTGGATATGGTAGTGTATGACATCATCATGGTATGCATTGATTGGATAGTGTATGACATCATCATGGTATGCATTGATTGGATATGGTAGTGTATGACATCATCATGGTATGCATTGATTGGATATGGTAGTGTATGACATCATCATGGTATGCATTGATTGGATATGGTAGTGTATGACATCATCATGGTATGCATTGATTGGATATGGTAGTGTATGACATCATCATGGTATGCATTGATTGGATAGTGTATGACATCATCATGGTATGCATTGATTGGATAGTGTATGACATCATGGTATGCATTGATTGGATATGGTAGTGTATGACATCATCATGGTATGCATTGATTGGATATGGTAGTGTATGACATCATCATAGTATGCATTGATTGGATATGGTAGTGTAATTAATACCTTGCTTCAGTTATCCAGAGCCTACCAACCTAGAATATAAGAATATCAACATGTACAGTGTACTGAATACCAAATGGGTAGTATACTATAGAGTGCAAACCATATGTCCGTGAAACAGTACTAACTAATTAGTACTAAATAGCACTGATGAAACAATAGAAAACAATGGAGATAACACTATTTAGTACTATTTAGTAATAGTACTATTTCACGGACATATGGTCTGCACTCTATTTGACCTCGTGCAAGGAGTAAATGCACAATAATTATTGTCAAAAAGTGTGCAATAAGCAAAAAGTGCACTATGAATGTTTTTGCATGATATGCAATTTTGCTAGTCGTTTTGCTTGTTTGTTATAGTTTTTTTCTCTCTTTGACAATACAACAAGGAACTACAAGAATACAGAAGATAACTCACCAGTCCTACTCTAGAATCTTCTTCATCTTCCATTGTGTAGTTTTCACCAAGGATTCGAACTTGCTGACCTGCATATACTGTAAGACAAGGAAGCAACATATCAACAACACACACTAATGCCTCCAAAAAATAATAGTCCAACGATTTTACGTACAAGTTCCACTCATAACGCGTCCAAACACATGGAATGCTGTAGCATCATTGGATGGGTATTGTTTGGTTGTATGCACCATCAAAGTACCCTGTCATGATAGAAACAACAACTAGAATCAAGCTATTTTATTATAGATAGAAATGAAGGGAAAGTTCTAGTGAGCTATAAGTTATCCATAAAAACTTCTCAGCATTGGCCTTAGAAAGGGAGGGGATTTGATTTGGAAGAGAGGAGGGAAGGGGTTAGGGGGAAGAGGAGAGGTCACTTCTTTTTCTCTCTCTTTCCTTTAATTTATTTCTCTATCATAGGTGCTTCACAGCTACATTTTTTGTACCTTGTTTTATATGTCAAAAAGTTCAACAAGTATAAATGTACCATACTCACCTCTCCATTACATTCATACATAGAATCTACAATGTCTGAGTATAAATGTACCATACTCACCTCTCCATTACATTCATACATAGAATCTACAATGTCTGAGTATAAATGTACCCCATACTCACCTCTCCATTACATTCATACATAGAATCTACAATGTCTGAGTATAAATGTACCATACTCACCTCTCCATTACATTCATACATAGAATCTACAATGTCTGAGTATAAATGTACCATACTCACCTCTCCATTACATTCATTTCTCTACATAGAATCTACAATGTCTGAGTCAAAAAATGTACCATAATGTACCATACTCACCTCTCCATTACATTCATACATAGAATCTACAATGTCTGAGAGTATAAATGTACCATACTCACCTCTCCATTACATTCATACATAGAATCTACAATGTCTGAGTATAAATGTACCATACTCACCTCTCCATTACATTCATACATAGAATCTACAATGTCTGAGTATAAATGTACCATACTCACCTCTCCATTACATTCATACATAGAATCTACAATGTCTGAGTCTAGTGGGCCAGTATAGGTATGATTGATCTAAAATACACAAAGTACAAGGTTGTATTTAATATAGTAATCATGCCTGAACATAATCACACATGAATACTGATACATACATGTATTTGATAGGAACAATTAGTGAGTAGTTATTATTGTGAACAACCAACATATCTGGAAGTGCACCAAGGTCTTTACACCAATAATTCAGTTAGTGTTGACTAACCTTTGTTTTTGCATTTGCTTTTGAGGAAGGGATGTGCCGTACACAAACATCAACAAAACCTTTAACAAAGAAGAGAAACGAAGAAGAATATTACCAACCATTGGCATTATTACAACACTCCATGTCAATCACGTCTTATAAGTTTGTATTATATTTGTGTATCGTTTATATCAGAGGACAGAGACACATGCAAAAAAAAAAGTTTTATAAAATTTTTAAAATGGTCGTTTGTGTTTCTATAAACCGTGATACAGATAAACAAGATGTAGAGCACTCGAAAAGCAAGAGAAACACTTGACTTCCTGTTTTCCTGTTGCTACATATGTAGGCTTGCCAGTTTATATGTCCCATCATGTTTATCTCCCTGACACAAGTGGCCATTTTATATCACTTAAACAGAGCTCTACAGATCAAACAAGCTGTATTCATGAACATCATTTATGAATGGTAGAATCTGTACCTTGTCACATTGAGCATTGACAAAAGTGATCATTTTTGGGAATAAATAATAAGTACATGTATAAAGAACAGAACCAACTACATTGTATATCTCATTTCCTTTGTTTTCAAAATTTGAGACTCTGAGATGGCTTACCCATGAAATTTGTCCGAAATTTTGCAAGACTCTGACTTTTTGCGGGGACAATTCAACACTCCTTCATCATTAAAGTTCTACATTTCTAAATGTTAATGAATCAATAAACATACCTGCGAAGTCTCCAAAAAACCTTTGACAAACTAGTCTTAACAGTGGTCTGATATTTAACTGCATCTCTTTCTTAGTTACGTGAATACCTGAAATAAGGGCGATTTTATCATTATTTGCAAATAACACACATTTCACAGAAGCAAATTTACTGGTAATAGATTGACCACGGTCTGCAGTTACCTAATTCATCAAGGACATCTGGAAGACTAGTATCAACATCACCGATGACCTTAATACAACATGGATTGTCAGTATACAATGTGATGGGTAGTATCAACATCACCAACCACCTTAATAGTCAACATGGATAGTCCGTATACAATATGGGTAGTATCAACATCACCAACCATCTTAATACAACATGGATTGTCAGTATACAATGTGATGGGTAGTATCAACATCACCAACCACCTTAATACAACATGGATTGTCAGTATACAATGTGATGGGTAGTATCACCAACCACCTTAATACAACATGGATTGTCAGTATACAATGTACAATAATTATTACAGTACAATGTGATGGGATTGACTCCATATCATGATTGGGGCCCAAAACAGGTACATTATGTATTTAGGACTACAAAGTTCATTTGTCTGTAAATGGGAGTACAATACCTGTCCAAATATTTTGTAAAGAGGTTCCAGAATGAACTCGACATAACTTCTTTGTGAAGTGCTTAATGGTGCTTTACGAGTAAATGTTCTCCTATAATAGAGGGCAAATGACATCTTAATTACATTTTTTCTTCTGTGTTGTTTATACATTGTATAAAAGAAGAAATACGTCAACTAATACCCATGGCATACTTGTACTTAGAAGGATTTTTTAATGTTACAAAGTTCAGTATGACACTTCACCATTGGCATAATTTACTATGTGAATAGTTGACAGTGCTCACAGAAAACTAAGAAAATGTTGTCCGAGCCAAAGACGATAGGCAAAAGGCTATTGGCAATGGGCGATGATAGGTCATTATGATACCTAAATATTGTCAATGTTTAAATCAAGCAAATTAGAATGACCCTATAGGTCCATAACATTCAATCCATGCGAGGAATTTGTGAATTTTTAAGCTATTTTGAGCAAACCAGACAAAACTTACCTTTCGCCTATCGCCTACTACCTATTGCATTTAATATACGTTTTTTGAAATAGCTGTACATACGTATATAATTGACATCCATCTGCAAGTTTACCAGTCACATACATGTATACTGCAGTAATGCATAGAGTAATACTTAACATTTACTTACGTCTTTGAATTAAAGTACATATCACCCCAGAGTCTGTTGGCAAAGTCATTAGGATTAATCCCTCCTCCTAAAATAACAATATTTTGTTTTTACTGCTTTGGCATTTTGTACATGTATTATACATTCATTGTACTTTCTACAGGGCCTCTGATATGGTGCGGAAAAAACCCCGGAAATTGTGCAGAGAAAAAGACGAAATTGTGTGGAAAAAAGGGAAATTATGCGGAAAATTATGCGATTTTTCCAATGGTTAATTTAACCTTTTTATAAAGGAATGTAATATTATTTTGTTTATTATAAAATGCTCTTTCTTTTTAAGCATACATGTATTTATGATTCAGTAAAAAAAAATCAGTCTTTTGCTCGAAAATTTTTTCCCTGCGCCATTTTATAACTTGGTCATTCCACTTGCCTGAGAAAACAGTCGCCTCTCATCGGGGTTGGCTTTTACTCCCCCGAGAGAGACGTCTGAGATTCGAGCCGAAAAATTCCATACTGATGACGTCACTACCGAGATTCGGGTAGTAAATGTAGTTCTGACTGGTTAATCAAGTCATGTTATGAACAAATCAACAACATCTCTCAATGGACAAGACCGTAAAGAACTTCTAAGTCTTCTAAAAGTGACTTTCTCTACTTATTTTTCGCTAAGAACGCTTAGAATCTCACCTTGAGTAGTCTGCGACTTATTTAGGTAAGACATTGAAATAATTTCAAATCTTTTTAACCGATACAAAGTCTCGAAATCTACGATGGTGTGTGTGACAGAGGTTAAGCTTTGAACACAAACTATGCACGTTTCCATGCTTTGAGATGCACAAATAATTTTTGGAAATACAGCTTACGTGTTTTTATTTTATTGTTGAGCAGTAAAATGTTGATTTTCCTCTTCATTGAGGAGAAATCTTTCACCAAAGTGAGCCGTTGAGTTTGTGTGATACGGCGAATGATTTGCATAATTACATCATCAGTATGGAATTTTTCTGCTAGAATCTCAGACGTCTCTCTCGGGAGCTGACCCCGATGAGAGGCGGCTGTTTTCTCAGGCTATCATTCCACAGGAAGCCCAAATAACTAGTGCCAGGCCTTCAAGACAATCTACGCATAGAACGCCTAGAACATTCTAGTACGTACGTTGTTTGATTCATACATATCTCGAACGTGTTGTAGAGGGTTTCTAACAAGGTGTTTTCAAAGGAAAATCACCCTGAAATAACGGTTAGCTGTCAATGAAAGTTTAAATAAAGCGAATATTTGCTTTGGATTTGTTCATATTGTGCTATTTTTCATGAATTATGCGGCTATCGGTAAATTACGCGATCAGATGCGATTTGAGGCCAAATGTGCGAAATCGCACCATCGCGTAATATCAGAGGCCCTGTTTCTACATTTGTAAAACAAAAAGGAAAAGAAAAGAAAGAAAACATTTGATGTTACAAAGCATTGGAGTTAGCTTACCAAAGCTTTCCACATAAAGATTAGCAAAAGAAAGTAGAGTAAAACAGAATCCATATGATGAACTTGCAAAGCAGACATTGCCAAGTAGCGGAGAGACTAGAAGATCATTATCATCCTCTGCAAACATGCTAAAAAATAGAATTACAATAGACATGAATTCAATTATTAGATGCTATGGTCACAGTTTTTTAACTGTAGACAACTGTCAGTTACTAGTGAATGAAGTTCGTTCAAGTACTTGAAGAACAATGCAAGAACAAAGTATACAATAATATATATATAACCCTGATAATAAGTGTCTTTTACTTATAATATACCACATGTAGGTTCTAATTCATAGTCGCTAAATGATGCATTGATTGACCACAAAACAGTCATACACATTGGATAGATCTGCTAACCTTAACAAGCTATTGACTTCATCAACAATATGTTTTAGTTTGTAGTATGCATCTGTTGGTGGAAGCTTTAGTTCCAGTAAAAGACGATCAATCTGCAATTTAGAGGATGTAGATGTGGTGAATCCAAAAGCCTTTACAACATACGTTTACGTTTATTACTAGACAATGCTTTCGCATCAAGTCTAGGACCAATTAAAAATATATATATACATGTATATTAAAACATAAACAATGATTTGCCTGTACCTTGTTAATACAGATAGTAATTGCTAGTTGTTCTTGAACAGCATGTTTGAGAAGCCTCTCTGTGTTGAGCATAACCTACAAGATTACAGAATATCATATGAATTTATACATCATGAGAAGCAACAAGTTGCACAACTCTACAAGTACATTTTGTACTAGGATGTACAATATACATGTAAACTGTAAACTTGTGTAAGTGTACATGTATGTTCACACTCACCCCTTCTGATGCATCTATGAAAATGACCACACCATCACAGAGTCGATATGATGCGGTGACTTCATCCGAAAAGTTTACATGACCTGCAAAAAAGTGGTTTGAAAAATAATTGTACTGTAATACAAAGGCCAGATTTTTTTCATTTTAAAATGTATACAGAACAGATGTACATGTACAATGTGGATACATGCACCAATTCACTTAAAGTGCATATCAGGGTTTAATACCAGTATTTGTTTATTTTGAAAATCGATTACATACAACAATGTATAAAGTGAATAGTGGGATGGTTCAGTATTTTGTGATTTCAGCTTCGCATTTGCGAGTTATGAAGGTTTGAAATAGTGATATGCTAATTAGGTGACGTCAACGCAGGCATCATTTATTATACAAAAGTGCCTCTTTGCAAATTACTGACATTTTTAACCTGGCAAAAAGTTATTCTACAACTTATATAAATGATGTTAAACTTTTTTTCTATTTTAGAAAAGAGTGCTACTTGAAAAAATAGAAATGAGTTACGGTAAATGCCTGCGTTGACGTCACCTAATTAGCATATCACGATTTCAAACCTTCATAACTCGCAAATGCGAAGCTCAAATCACAAAATACTGAACCATCCCACTATTCACTTTATATGTAATCGATTTTCAAAAGAAACAAATAACCCTGATATGCACTTTAATTAATATAGTATCGCATTATGTACAGTTTAGATCCATACAGTACATGTAGATATAACTGTGATATTGTCACAAACATATTATGCTTTATTACATGTATATAGCACAGATACTACGCGCACTCTTATTGGTCTTAGTGGGCCGTAACTTCCTGTATGGCCCGCTGAAAACAGAAAAGTAAGGAAAAACTATATAATAAATATCTTTAGTTATTAACCTCGCTTGCTCGGTCCGTACGGGAAGTTATCCATGATCCTCGATTTCCCCCACTTTTTATGGCCCGTGCGCTATACACTTGGGCCATATAAAGGCCATGCGAAAACACTCGGCCCATACGGACCTCACGCTTGGTTAATAAGAGGTATGTATCTGTTAAACTTGTGGTGATTGTTGTGTGTTTTTAGTCTAAATCTGCTCTAATGAATGGACATTAGTCACACTCACCTGGTGTATCAAATATGTTGACCAAGAAAGACTTTCCTTTAGTGTCTGGGAGTACAAGAGAGACTGGGGTACTCTTAATACTCACTCCTCTCTAATGATGTACAAAGAAAGTTACAATGACAATACAATGGGAGATTGTGTTTACATATAAATTGTCATGTACCTCTTGTTCTGTAAATAAGAAATCTGAATAGTGAAGCTGAAAAGAAAGCAAAAATGATTAATATTATAAACTACATACATGTATTCTTGGTGGATCCATATTGTACATACTGTAAATATTGATCAAATGATCATTATATTATTTATTTTTATCTATATATTCCACATATATATACTTGTATGAATATTTTTTTCATAGTCTATAGTGTTCAATGTTTATTTTTATTTTCTTGTCGTTATATTTATATTTTTTTTTATCCAGTTGAATTTTCTTAAATAAAAAATATAAAAAGCATCGAGTTTTCTGAAATGCGCCTTTAAGTAATAAATTATTCTTATTCTTATTATTACTATATGTATTGCACATACTTACATCTTTTCCGTCTCTAGCAAGTAATTCTGGATGCGTTTGTTCAAACAAGCAGTCCAAAAATGTGGTCTGGAAAGAAAAATATAAGATTGATATACTTACATTGTACATGTGACTGAGTGCAATGATCAGTGTTTGTATTGTAAAGTTCTACATTTATAAATACCCGAATGGCACACTATTATACATTACTTGATATAAGTACACGTCTGTAACGAAGAACTGACCGTTATATTTATATTTTATTCCAGTTGTATATGATATTGATATTTCAATATTTGAAGCATGACAATGATACATGTACAATGATACCTTTCCAGAATGTAGATGACCAGCAAGTGCAACATTCCGTATAAGATCAGGATTATCCATCAAATCGGCAAGGTACCTGGGTAGAATTTGCAAATCCTGTTCAATATTATGTAATGGAACATTACAATGTATATAGAAAATTGAGGGATGGATGAACGAATGAATAAATGAAGCACACATACTCAATGTCATAATTTGTCACTGGTAGTTCCTGTTCAATCAAGGAAAATTTCTTCTTTTCCACAGGCTTGATGATGGGTTCTGTAAGAAAAGACTTACTGTAAACTTCTGTGTCCCACCCCACCATTCTGTGCTATTTTTAGTAACAAAATGGCAGATTTTCAAATTTCAAAAATTCTTATCTTCAGATTGAATAATGATATCTGAGATATTGTTTCGGCTATTTCTCTAATTTTTAGTGTTCTTTCGATTGCAACTATCATATTAGTGTATTTGTGAATTCAACATTTGTTGGCATGTTTGTGACGTCATTTTCCCGCCAAATAGCAAAAATTAAAAAACAAAAAAGAACAGATTTGTTGTCTTGACATATACTGTCATATTACCAAGTTTCATATTGATTGGATTAAAACTGTAGAAGTTCTACAAACCCCAGACTTTGTGCCCACCGTGACAGTACATTGCACCGTGACAAGAACTTGCTTGAATAACAATAATATTTATACTAGCCTGTTAATGGTTGTGTATCTTCCTCTTGCACCAGAGTCTATTAATTCAAATAAGTTAAAATCATTAAAAAAAAAAACTAAATGTACATGTATATTGATCAGATGATATCAGATGATCACAGGAAACCCAAAACCCAGAAAATCTTTCTCGTTACCTCTACTTCTGGTCCATAAACTTCTTCTGCAGTAGGGTAGTACTTTTTATCCTTGTGAGAAAATGGAAAAAACATTATTACTTCAACACTATTCTAAAAAGGAATACAACAAGGAATGAAGGTCTGTAGAGAATATCGAGTTGGTTCTGGGAAAGTTGTGACTTGGAGTAATACAGTGTAGGAATAATAAACTAGATTTGTGTTCATGTATTCAGTTTTTCCTTCATTACTAAATATCAAGGTACCGTAATTGTAATCATCCAAGACACTAGTTCTATGGGCAAGTGTTTGACTCCACCATTGTAGGGTTATCTAGCTAAGGGACACTGTGTTTTAAAATGTTAAAACAGTTTTGCACAGCGCATGGGTTGTACCTCATGAAGAACAATTTGCATTCTTGGTTCATCATCCTGATCCATTTGTTCATCTTCATCTCGTTCTGCCTAAAGTAATTGGAAGTATGAAAGGGATATTACCTTAAATAGTACTTAATAATATTAATCTTGCTCATGACGTTGGAATAATACACTCCCATACTGAATAAATAGAAAACCAGGCAGCGTGCTTGAGTTGTAGAAGCATGCGGGAATTGGAAGAAGATGAGAGAAGTGTTAGGAGAAGCACGAAGCGTAGCAGAATGCTTCTCGCACTTCTCCAGTCTTCCTTCAATTCCACAAGTTATAATATTTTGACGAGTCCATAGTCAACGAAGCATGTACAACTGTAGCACCGAGTTGACTACATGTAATTGACTCATAGAAAACAAGAATGAGTAGCCTACATCAAACATGTACTTGTTTTAGTAGAAACCAGCTAGCATACTACTACTACAGCTGCCTATGTTTTCTATTTCTTTTATAAAATACATTTATGATTTTAAGGCAAGTTTTCAATTTTGTTCATTACAAAATTATTTGAATATCTGTGCATGCGTGCTATGTTCTCTCGTAAAGCACGCGGAATACACATCCTTTGGCCAATCAGAGCATGCGTTATATCATAGTTATTTTATAATGTAATATACATTTAAGCTTAATAAGACACAGGCAACCCAAACTACAATACAATAATTATACATTTACGGCTTAACGTGTTACTGTTATAGTGTTAGCGAACTGAAGTTCTAGTATTTAGTGTAGAGTTACTATTAGCAACAACAGTCAAGCAAAGACATCAATGTCTATGAGAAACTGATGATGTGTTTGACTTGAATACACCGAAACTGGCGCCGAAATTAATGCTGGAAGTTTTTCATACTTGTATGAACTGTTTTGACGACAAATACATGTAGATGTGGGGTAAAACTACATGAACACACGTGCAAACATCTACAAAATATAAGCCGATAGCGTAGCTGAGTTCTTGACTAAACTTTGGACAACTGTCATGTGTCATTGTGGATTCATTCATGAACTTTTCGTTCCACATTTAGCATTCCATAAAATGTACTTTTCATCGAGCAAATGGAAGACATTTTACAGTACTAACCAGTGCTTCGTCATCTTCATCACGTTCTTCTTCCTCTGATTCACTTTCCTCGTCGCTGTCCAGTTCAGGACCGATGTAATTGCCGAACTCATCGTACAGATCGGCGTCCATGCTGGAAAACGTGCAGGAAGAACAATACCGCGAGAGACTCGGGAGAGCTAAATTCTAAAGAGCCTTCAAAATCTAGTTTTGTCTAGGGGAGGGACGGTACTACAATCATAAAACTGTTTTTAGCAACGTTTAAGCAGGTTATTACAAAATATACTGCATAGTAATGAAACTAATTAATGCTTTTAAATACAGTAATCGATTGTTTAATAATAATTTGTCAACAATTTGGAATATATATTATCGAATGTATTATAGTATTTACCCCTCCCTAGTTATAATCACATTTCTTTTGGAACAGCGGTATTTTTCATACGGAGCGTTTCAAGATGGCGGACGTTCTTGTATAAAACCTGCACGTGTTGGCTTTTTTGACGATCTTAGCTTTCTTTTTGGTTATGTGCTTATTGATGTGGTAGTTAATAGTCATGGGTCGATCAAGGAAGGGGTATAACCAGAAAGCAAGGGAAGGCGGCCAAGAGACGACCTCCGACAAAAATAAATCTTCGACCAGTTCGGGAACTACGACGATTGAAGTCAAGCTCGATACGAATCTAAAACAAACAAAGTATGGCGTTTCTGTTGATGACACTAATGCATTTGTTTTAGAGAAGAAAGACAAAGCTAAACGTACATACAAAGTAGAAAAGGCAAGAAAATTATCTAAAACTCAACGTAAGCGACTCGAGAAGATTGTGGAGAAGAAACAGAAGAAAGGCAGACGTGCAGAGTTATTGAAGGAGTTAGAAAAACATGCTGTTTCTCAAGAAGAACTGGACCTGATGAGTTCAGCAACGAGACTCGGGCAACTCAACCGAAAGAGAAAACTCTCAGAAACTGTCACTGAATTAAGTAAACAAACAGTGGAGCAAAACATCTTGTCTTCTATTTCTAAAGGAAGGAAAAGGGCTAAAAAAGTACGACTTTTGAAAAAGGTTATTGAGCCTTTATCAAAACCCAGTCAAGATAAACCCAAGTCAGATTCAGAATCAGATTCAAATGATGATGATGATGATGACGACGACGAAGATGATGAAGGTGACACAAATTCAGATGAGGATAAAGATGCTGCAGATAAAAGCAGTGATCCAGCTGATGAGGGAGAAACCCATGAAAGTAGTACACAAGACAAGAACAGTGATAATTGTAGTGAAGAACTGACAAAACAGGTGGTTCAATTTAATGATCCAGGTTCCAAATCAGAAGAAGCAAATTCACAAAGTAACAAGGCAGAACCCTCTAAACCAGACCAAATGACCCCTCGTCAGCCTGTTGTATTTGTGGAAGTTAACAGAGATCCAGAAATCCAAGCAGCAAGATTGCAGCTGCCAATTCTCGCTGAAGAACAGATAGTGATGGAAGCGATCAAAGAGAATGATGTTGTTATTGTTTGTGGTGAGACTGGAAGTGGAAAAACTACTCAAGTACCACAGTTCCTTTATGAAGCAGGCTACACAAACCAAGGAATGATTGGTGTCACAGAGCCACGCAGAGTTGCAGCAGTGAGCATGTCAGAGCGTGTTGCAAAGGAAATGAACATGGACACCAGTAAAGTTTCTTATCAAATCCGTTACCAAGGCAACTGCACAGGCAAAACTGTAATCAAATTCATGACTGATGGAGTTTTGTTGAAGGAAGTTGAGAATGATTTCTTGCTGTCTAAGTATTCTGTCATTGTAATCGATGAGGCCCATGAAAGGAGTGTCTTCACAGACATTCTGATTGGCCTTCTCTCAAGGATTGTTCCTTTACGAAATAAACAAGACAAAGAGTTAAAACTCATTATAATGTCTGCTACTCTGCGCACAGAAGATTTCACTGAAAATGCAAGACTCTTCCCAAGTCCTCCATTGACTGTGAAAATTGATTCTCGTCAGTTTCCTGTAACTGTGCACTTCAATAAGAGAACTCCTGATGATTACATTGAAGAAACTTTTCGTAAAGTTTCAAAAATCCACAGAACTCTTCCTTCTGGAGGTATTCTTGTGTTTGTCACTGGGCAGAGTGATGTTCATAGTCTTAGCAGAAAACTTTGCAGATCATTTCCATACCATAAGGGTGGGAAAAAACAGGATGGGAACACAAACGATGGTGAGAAGAATGAGTTTGATTTGAATAGATATCCAGTTCTTCCTCTGACAGAGGAGTGTGAACCAGAAGATGAGTTAGATGACACCGAATTGGATCAAGGTGATGGCTGCATGGATGATTCTGCATACACTCCCATGGTAGACCACAGTTTACCGCTATATGTGCTTCCATTGTATTCATTACTCTCCAGCAAAGAACAAGCCAAAGTTTTTAAATCAGCTCCAGAGGGTACAAGATTATGCGTTATAGCCACAAATGTAGCCGAGACCTCGTTGACAATCCCTAACATCAAGTATGTTGTGGATACAGGACTGGTAAAAAGGCGTTACTATGACAAGATTACTGGGGTCTCCTCTTTCAAGGTCACCTGGACATCAAAGGCTTCAGCCAATCAGAGAGCTGGTAGAGCTGGCCGTGTAGAGCCCGGGCATTGTTACAGACTCTATTCTTCTGCAGTGTTTACAAACGACTTTGAAGAGTTTGCTGAAGCAGAAATCTTACGCAGGCCTGTTGATGACCTGATGCTTCAGATGAAGAGCATAAATATCAACAAGGTGGTCAACTTTCCCTTCCCCACTCCCCCAAGTAGCACAGCGCTGCAGGCTGCAGAGACTCTTCTCCTGGATCTTGGAGCGTTGGAGAATATGAAGACCGTGAAGGGAAACATAAATGCCGTAATCACTCCTTTGGGACGCGCAATGTCCAGCTTTTCTGTCTCACCTCGTTATGCTAAGATGCTGTGCCTTGGACATCAGCAAGACTGCTCAGAATACATCATTGCTATAGTGTCCGCGCTGACGGTCAACGAGATATTCATTGATGACATGATGGTTGCGGGATTCAGTGGTGATAAAGAGGATTTCAAGAAAAGGGTTGCCAAAATCACGCAACTCAGACGCAGCTGGGCAGGCTATGGTGAGGCCCAAAAGCTTGGAGATTTGATGGTTCTTTTACGAGCTGTTGGAGCTTGTGAGTACGCCGGGAGCACAGAAAAGTTCTGTTTTGATAATGGACTTCGTCACAAAGGCATGACAGAAATACGCAAGCTGCGGACACAGTTGACGAATGTCACCAACCTATCCAATCCAGATTCACAAATAAAATTGGATCCACAGATGAAACCGCCCACTGTCGAACAGTGCAGAGCCCTACGTCAGATAGCCCTCGCTGGTCTTGGAGATCGTGTAGCTAAAAAGATTCCATTGCAAGAGTTGAAGGATCCAAAGCTGAAGAATGCATACATCTGTGACTCCCTTGAGGAACCAGTTTTCATTCATCCCAAGTCAGCCTTGTTTAAAGTTCTGCCTGAGTACATTGTTTACCAGGAAATCATGGAGACGACCAAGTTATTTATGAAAGGTAAAGTAACACCAAGAGACCATTGTATATATAATGGTCTCTTGGTTACACCCATTTCAGTTTGAATCAGCATTTGATATTTAAAACACTTTGCTATTTTTTGTTGTAGGAGTGACTGCTGTTGAACCAGACTGGTTACCAGTACTAGTCCCAAACAAATGCTGTTTCTCAAAACCTGAAGAGAACCCACAGCCTCGTTATGATGATGAGTCGGGTATTGTCAAATGTCACATGACCTCCACCTTTGGGACGAGGGCATGGCAAATACCCACTCAAGAACTAGAATACCCATCGGGCCTCGAGAGATTCAAGTGGTTTGCAAGGTTTCTACTGGAAGGCAAAGTTATCCCAGCTTTGCAGAAGTACGTGCCCTTTCTTCTGGGTACCCCAATGTCCATGATCAAATCATGGTCCAAGCTGCAGCCCCGCACAGAAGTACTCCTCAGCGAGCTTGTTAGTGCAAATGCTGATAGCAGAGAAGGGCTACTACAGGCTTTCAAGGCAGATGAGAAGTTTTTACTGAATGCTTTCAAACAGTGGATACCTAAAAGTAAACACAAAGATTTGGCAGACTTTTGGCCTCCACACTGACTTTGTACATTTTAGTTTTAATACGCGTTTGCACAGTGACGCCCAACTGACTCAAGCCTCAGACGGCTTTCTCGGAAAAGCAACTTTAAAAAAAAAGAAAAATAGAAAGAAGTTTCCCGTTACAAAGAGTAATGTCTTTCTGACTTTTTTTTATGTAATTTGTAGTTTTAGTTGATCGACATTTAGTACTTAAAAATAGGGTGAAATGCATACTACCTCTGATTTTCATAATTCTAACTGAGCGAATGTGTAATTCATTAGAATTATATATAATCTTAGAAAAGAACGGGTGTTTGAATGCTTTCTTTTGGCGGCAACTTAACAATAAAATCTAAACTTCCTAACGCTGTTGTGAACGTTATTGTATCTTTGTGTTTTGCCGGAGTATTTGCAGCTAACGCGCGCTCAGAAGGATTCTATGGGATTATCTATCTAATCTAAACACTGAATCTCGATGATGCGATGAATGTTTAGCAGAACTGGTGACTGGGGAAATATTAATGAACTCTTCAGTTGTTTTCCTGGACCAAACATACACAACGGTACTACATATATACGGTACATCACTGATTCCCATTTACCTACTGATCGCCTGACGTGACCTGACCATGGCCACATGAAGAAAGTCCTTCTGTACTAACTGATACATACAGGCTTTGGGCTTCCTGTGGACATGATAGCACGAATATATCACAATCAGTCAAAAGGGCCGATCACGTTGAAATATGAATTTCACGATTCTTTATTGGTCAAATCCCTCACTGGCCTTTTGGTTAGGACCTAGTTTTATGGCACCAGGATAGCGCGGGCGGGGCCGAAATTACCCTCGGTACGTAAGTCCGATTCGATGTCTCAGCTTCTCAGAATGTCTCGGGAGAATCGTCCCATTATTTATTTTTTCATTTTATTTTTTTCGAGTTTTCTTTTTCGTCTTTCCTTTGATATGGGAGGGGTGGGACCGTAGCCAAACCAAGGAACCAATTAAAGGTCTCACAGGAGTCGATTTTTTTTCTGTTTTTTTCTTTCCTTTTTTTAGCGCGTTTCATTTTCTCTCATTTTTTTCTTGTCCTTTTGTTTTTGTTTTCTTCAGGTTGATTTCATCGGATTTATTCTTAAGTAAACAGTTTCGCCCTTCTTGTTCATGTAAATTATTTTATTACTACCTGAAGATGGTGCAAGTATGTCGCCGAAACGTTGTATGCTTTATATATCCTTAGTTTTCATTATAAAATCGTTATCACAATCTTTGTTAGTAAGAATAAATACAGACAATTTAAAAACGACTGATCTAATTTTCGATTTTTAATAAATTTACACTGCAAAGCTTCAAATGGTGAGCTTGCGCTACCTGTGAAGAGAGTAGAAATCGTTTGTCGTTTGGGATCCCTGTGACATTGAGCCAGCAGTTATTCGCAAAGCAGGATTCCACACCGGACATGCGTCATAGATCCAGTAATTGCGTCGGGGTCAATCTCGTCCCCAGAGCCTGCGTTACTTTCGGCCAGCGACGAGAACGTTTCGCCGCTGGCCGAAAGAAACGCAGGCTCTGGGGACGAGATTGCGTCGGGGTTCAAAATTAGCTGATTCCACCAGACAAGAAAGCTGCCAGAATTAGTTCTTATTTAACTACAGTCATCGCAATTATGGTATAAAAGTAATGATGAGGAATATGCGAGCTATGAGACGAGATTTATTTCGGCATCAGGAGCATTGTGTTAGAAGAAGAATCTTGACTTGACGTTGAACAGGAAGTTGAAGAACTCATTGTCCATGAACGACAATATTGAATTAATTTGCTGTATTGTTTAACGAATATCGTACGATACCACTCCACTTGTGATGACTTCATGAGATATTTATAATGCATACTGTTGTGACAATGGAAAGATTTTTGGATCGTATTCCAGCCATGTGAACTTAATACTTCTGACATAAGCTTACATTGCAATGTCACAGTAAACTCACGCGAGCTCGCTAGTCTTGGCCGACGTTTGTCTTTGATAATAAGCAAGTGGGATAATGTTGATCAACTGAAGACGAAGACTTTTCTACGAGGAAGTATTTGTAAACTTAGATGGAGAATTGTGAACGATCAAAGGACACTGAAGAAAACAGCAATGACAGTACAAGTGAATTCATCGCGCAGCTATGGTACCAACATGGTTTATTTTGTTCCTCACATCCTAAGCTGCTCATTTTTCTCTCCGCTATCGTGGTTTTAATATGCAGGTAATAATAGAATGTCCCATCTTATGAAACAACCAAGTATAGAATGTCCCTTCTTGAAACCGTTACATTGTAACTGTCTTGCCATTGATCACGATATCAGATACTAATTGGCTGTCTTGCGTGAAAACGTGCATGTGTCAATAGTCTTGCACGTTCTATTGTCTTATGATACTCTTTTTCTATACAAACTAAAATGACCCTTTATATTTTTGTATTGCAATGAATTTGGTGGTAAAGTGTGATCAACTAACACCAACCAAGCAAGGATTGCTGTTTGTTCACTGTACATTGTACCTTATACATGTACATGTATATCTGTTGCTATTTGGTACTTTGTTTGGGTCTAAAATCTGTTATTCCAGGAATCCTAATGTGAATGAATTCTGCAATGGCTGTGGGAAAGTTGAACTGAGTTAAACTTTCCTGACAGCTACACAGGTGCTCTGTCAGACACATTGACTGATGTCATATTGATCAGATTGAGAGCCTAAGTATCAGAAGTTGAACTCAGCTCAACTTTGCAGACCATCACAGACTGTCTCCAACACTGTTATGATTTAGTTAAACCAGGCTTTATTCCTTTTTACTTTGATCTTGCCTTAGAACTGGAAGTATGATCTGAATGCTATCAGGTTGACAAGATCATGACAGATCATGATACACATAGATCTTGGGTGATAATGTAATTTCTTGCAGGACTATCATACCCAAGATCTTGCCATGATCTTGGATTATTAGGCTTGACAAGATTCTGAAGCTCTCCACATGTACATGTACACAATAAATGCATTGTAAATTATCAATAGAGAGCTTATTAAGCAGCAGACGTTTTTGTCAACACACGTACGTATGGCTTGCACTGATGAATAATGTTCAAAATGACCATTGACGTCCATGATGGCAATCTACAACATGAAAACCAGTGAAATGCCGTTGTAGATTGGCATCACGGATTGGCATCTCTAATGACTGGTATTGTTGTACATGTTCCATAAGAAATTAGTATAGCCTGAAGTGAAAATATTTCTGTCTTCTGAGACACCTCAGCATTCTCTGGCTGTTGTTTCCATAGGAAGATATCAAACTGCATGTGGTGTTCTTCATATTCTTCAGTTCAACACTTTATAGAACATAACTTGTTTGGGTAGAAGTTTTATTTTAATGTGTTTGTTTCTAGTGCACCTCTTTTGATGTCTCCTGGGTTCAGCATTCCTACAACAGTGGAAACCACAACTACAACAACATTTGATTCTGGAAAAGAAACATTTTTACCAAAATGGGTATTTAGGATTTTATAATCATGATTTCATTAACATGTTTTCTTTTTTTGAAAATAAATGTATTGAGGAGCTGCATCCCTCTACGCGTATTGAAAAATAATCATAAAATAATGATTAACTTCGCTATCCAAACTAAAATTTTCACAGCTTATCATAAACATACATGTTTGATTCATTTTGATATTTTATTATTGACTCCAAACAGTTTGATGGAAAACCTTACATCTACATTATCCAGTTTGTACTTACCACCCGGTTAGCTCCATGGATGACAACAATTCAAAGTCATGAAATTATGAGACAAGCATTAAAACCTGCATTTTATGCCACAAAGACTATAACAGACTTTAGAGACAAGGACAGGTGAGGGATTAATACCCTGCTAGTAGAGATACAACCCAAAGAGAAGGATTCTCTGCTTGCAGCTAGGATACAAATAGCCTCCTTTGCAGGCGTTCTTAGGCGAGGTCCTAAAAATCCTCTCTCCACAAACGCCTGCTTAAACGAGCGGAACATTTCATTCTCTGGTTTCAACCAATCAGGGCGAACCTTCTAAAATCTGGAAGGTTGACCTTTACCTTGGTCAGTGATTCGCGGGAGTAGATGACAGAGGAGAGGCAGAAATGACAATGGCTTGTCGTTGTAAAGTGTTGTTACAGAGGAATAATTAAAAAAATAGAATTATTTGTTCTCGTGATTGTATCGAAGATCCGTCAAAAGAAGTAGGGTTGATCGAATCAAAACGAAGGGAGTACTTGGCTGCCGTTGGAATCTTCAAGGCGACTATAACATTCCCGAGTTGACAACCTCATGAAGACACATGAAAACACTATCCCCACACTACAGCATGTGTTTAATTAATATCCATATATTTTCCATTCTTTCTATGATCTTCCAGTGGCCAAGGAATGTCAGATGTATGTCTCAATGTAACGTCTGGTACAATTATTCGACAAAGGTCAGGATTAAGATTGCAAGACAATCAGTTTTTGCCAGCATCTGGATGTCTGTTACTTTCTCCTGCTAACCTGTGGAATAGAGATCTTGAGAGGTAAATAAATTATAAGCTTTTCTATAAAGTTATATTTATTTGCAGGGGAGGGGTGGATCAAGTACAAATTAAAATGTGTTACAAATTAGAGTTTCTACCAGTATTGTGAGGACACGAAAACAGAAGCTCGTTGTAAGTCACTTTCTGCATTTTAATGTAGTTGTATTGTGGTACATTGTGTACTGTTTAATAAACAAGCAGGAGTGTTTTATCAGGTTTAAAGCCGAGTGGTTTTAGACCCAATAAAACACAATCTGCGAGTTTATTGAACAGCTTCAAAAACGATCTTCCAAAATAATACATTTTCGGATGATTTCAGTAAAAAAACAGCAAGGAATTTACACAAACTACATTGTACATGTAGCAGTATCGTGTTGCTTCTAACGCCTCACACATGCACACTGGTACTGCTGATACTCTCAAAAAGATCCCACATTTGAACAATGGTCCGAAAGTGTGACCAAGGAGCAATCTCTCCAGATAACATTTGTGTCGTCCCGTTCACCCGTTCATGGAACTGGGAGGTCAATGATGCGACACCAATATGAGACCTTCCCTTATTAGTATTCTTTATATAAAGAATACTAATTTAAGCAGTGCATTACCAGGCATTCAAAATCTCATGCATAATTAATGAGCAATTCATCCAATCAGAAGGACGAAATCCATCACGTGCATGTACCTTTATACCCCGCGATAATGCACTGCTTATTAGTATTCTTTATATAAAGAATACTATAAATGAGGATGGCTTTTATATATAATATATACATGTATAAAGCCATCCTCATTAGAATTCTTTATATAAAGAATACTAATAAGGGAAGGTCTCATATTGGTGTCGTATCATTGACCTCCCTGTTCCCTGTACGGGACGACATATATGTTCAGGGGCGGATCCAAGGGGGGGGGGGGGGCATGGGGGGCCGGTGCCCCCCCCTTTGAGTTGGGCCCAATACATATTCACCAACGTTTCCCCACCATTTGATGCCCAGAATGGATGGAAATTGCATTTTCGAGCTTCTAGATTTCAAATTTTTCTGGGGGAGCATGCCCCCACACCCCCCTAGAAGAAGGGGCCCTACTGCCTCTTAGTGGTGCACCCCCCTTTCAAAATTTCTAGATCCGCCCCTGATGTTGTCCGGAAAGAGCGCTCCTTGGTCACACTTTCGGGCCGTCGTTCAAATGTGGGATCTTTTTGAGAGTATTAGTAGTATCGGTGCGCATGTGTGAGGTGCTAGAAGCAACATGATACTTCTATGTTTGTGTTTTCCTTGCTGTTTTTAACTGAAATAATCATATCGAAATCATCCGAAAATGTATTATTTTGGAAGATCGTTTTTGAAGCTGTCCAATAAACTCGCAGATCGTGTTTTATCGGGTCTAAAACCACTCGGCTTCGCCTCTTGGTTTTAAACCCTATAAAACACTCCAGCTCGTTTTATAAGGTACATGCACGTGATGGATTTCGTCCTTCTGATTGGACGAATTGCTCATTAATTATGCATGAGTTTTTGAAGTAGTGTTTCAAAGCCGAGAATGAGGACTGGACGTCTAGTCCGAATTCAAGGCTTTGCAACGACTTCTCATCTTTGAGCAAGAATTCCGGTCTTTGCATATGCTCTGCTCATGTGCAGAGTCGAGGACATCGTATCCCACATGTGTTGGACTCTTGAGTAGCATGGAGTAGAGCCTGCTTTCAGATTGAAGCGAATTCAGACAGAGTGGTATTGCCTCTACTCTGTCCAAGATCCCGATGATTGTTATATGAGGGATAAGAACTCATGTACAGTCATGAGGGACGATTAGTTCTAATTGTCCGTCGTGATAAATACTGGGGAGAGTAACTGGAAAAAATTCCAGTTACTCTCGCCAGTCATTTCCGTACTTTCCAGTTACATCACGTGGTCTGATTCTGCACATTTGATTGGCTGGTTACCTCATGAATAATTAATGAGTATGAGAAGTGTATGTAAACTACACTATACACTGTAATATAATGACAATTTCATGGTGTTTCTTTGTTTAGGTTCTCAAATGATAAAGAGGTTTTTGATAATATGTACCAGAATTATGGTAGACCTGCCTTCAACATTTTGCTCAAAGGTAGAGTTTCCCCTGCTCAATACTTATGAGTTTATCATCATTAAATTATTAATAAAACTATTAGACATGATTGAAATTGATGGCCGAAATTGACATTGGAAACTCCTCTTATTTTTGTTTCCTAGAGTATATTTTTGGTATGCCACTGAAGCAAACTGGCTTATATCCTAAGATGCAGGGCAGTGGTCCAGATAACAGTGTGAGATATGCTATTACATTTGTAATGACATCACACCAACAAAGGTAACACAAATTAGTCCATATATGAACGTGATCCAAATAATAAATTCTTCTTTGGAATTTAAAGAGTCTAGAGGAGAATGTTTGGTCAGTAATCATCTGCAGCTGGTCTTGCATAACTTGAAGGTTTTAGGAGCATTATGCAAAACTGTGTTAATGCTCTTAGCAAATAATAATAATAAAACGACTAAGACTAATAACACGAAAAAGTGAGAAGAAATATCACTAAAAAGAGAAATCGGAGAAAGCCCTGTCACTATGTGTAGAGCTGTTGGATCTAAATGTCATGTGGCTGTTCAACTTGAACTTGAGTTTGATGTCACTTCAAAGATAGATAAGGATGATATGGAGTCAGAAGTTCTGTGATGTATAAAGGGGCTAGTCCATGAAGAACTTCCCTTCAATGTAGTCAGAAGTTCTGTGATGTATGAAGGGGCTAGTCCATGAAGAACTTCCCTTCAATGGAGTCAGAAGTTCTGTGATGTATAAAGGGGCTAGTCCATGAAGAACTCCCTCTTCAATGGAGTCAGAAGTTCTGTGATGTATGAAGGGGCTAGTCCATGAAGAACTTCCCTTCAATGGAGTCAGAAGTTCTGTGATGTATAAAGGGGCTAGTCCATGAAGAACTTCCCTTCAATGGAGTCAGAAGTTCTGTGATGTATGAAGGGGCTAGTCCATGAAGAGCTTCCCTTCAATGTAGTCAGAAGTTCTGTGATGTATGAAGGGGCTAGTCCATGAAGAGCTTCCCTTCAATGTAGTCAGAAGTTCTGTGATGTATGAAGGGGCTAGTCCATGAAGAGCTTCCCTTCAATGGAGTCAGAAGTTCTGTGATGTATGAAGGGGCTAGTCCATGAAGAGCTTCCCTTCAATGGAGTCAGAAGTTCTGTGATGTATGAAGGGGCTAGTCCATGAAGAGCTTCCCTTCAATGGAGTCAGAAGTTCTGTGATGTATGAAGGGGCTAGTCCATGAAGAGCTTCCCTTCAATGGAGTCAGAAGTTCTGTGATGTATGAAGGGGCTAGTCCATGAAGAGCTTCCCTTCAATGGAGTCAGAAGTTCTGTGATGTATGAAGGGGCTAGTCCATGAAGAGCTTCCCTTCAATGGAGTCAGAAGTTCTGTGATGTATGAAGGGGCTAGTCCATGAAGAGCTTCCCTTCAATGTAGTCAGAAGTTCTGTGATGTATGAAGGGGCTAGTCCATGAAGAGCTTCCCTTCAATGGAGTTTGCTTTCATGGATTATTATATCTTCAACAACAATAATTTGAATTTACCCTGAGTTTTAGAAGTGTTCAACTAATACTCTTGAATGAATGAAAACCTTTTATAAATACCATATTTCCTTGATTAAGTGCCCTGGGTGCTTATTTCAATCAATCAATCAATCAATCAATCAATCAATCAATCAATCAATCAATCAATCAATCAATCAATCAATCAATCAATCAATCAATCAATCAATCAATCAATCAATCAATCAATCAATCAATCAATCAATCAATCAATCAATCAATCAATCAATCAATCAATCAATCAATCAATCAATCAATCAATCAATCAATCAATCAATCAATCAATCAATCAATCAATCAATCAATCAATCAATCAATCAATCAATCAATCAATCAATCAATCAATCAATCAATCAATCAATCAATCAATCAATCAATCAATCAATCAATCAATCAATCAATCAATCAATCAATCAATCAATCAATCAATCAATCAATCAATCAATCAATCAATCAATCAATCAATCAATCAATCAATCAATCAATCAATCAATCATCAATCAATCAATCAATCAATCAATCAATCAATCAATCAATCAATCAATCAATCAATCAATCAATCAATCAATCAATCAATCAATCAATCAATCAATCAATCAATCAATCAATCAATCAATCAATCAATCAATCAATCAATCAATCAATCAATCAATCAATCAATCAATCAATCAATCAATCAATCAATCAATCAATCAATCAATCAATCAATCAATCAATCAATCAATCAATCAATCAATCAATCAATCAATCAATCAATCAATCAATCAATCAATCAATCAATCAATCAATCAATCAATCAATCAATCAATCAATCAATCAATCAATCAATCAATCAATCAATCAATCAATCAATCAATCAATCAATCAATCAATCAATCAATCAATCAATCAATCAATCAATCAATCAATCAATCAATCAATCAATCAATCAATCAATCAATCAATCAATCAATCAATCAATCAATCAATCAATCAATCAATCAATCAATCAATCAATCAATCAATCAATCAATCAATCAATCAATCAATCAATCAATCAATCAATCAATCAATCAATCAATCATCAATCAATCAATCAATCAATCAATCAATCAATCAATCAATCAATCAATCAATCAATCAATCAATCAATCAATCAATCAATCAATCAATCAATCAATCAATCAATCAATCAATCAATCAATCAATCAATCAATCAATCAATCAATCAATCAATCAATCAATCAATCAATCAATCAATCAATCAATCAATCAATCAATCAATCAATCAATCAATCAATCAATCAATCAATCAATCAATCAATCAATCAATCAATCAATCAATCAATCAATCAATCAATCAATCAATCAATCAATCAATCAATCAATCAATCAATCAATCAATCAATCAATCAATCAATCAATCAATCAATCAATCAATCAATCAATCAATCAATCAATCAATCAATCAATCAATCAATCAATCAATCAATCAATCAATCAATCAATCAATCAATCAATCAATCAATCAATCAATCAATCAATCAATCAATCAATCAATCAATCAATCAATCAATCAATCAATCAATCAATCAATCAATCAATCAATCAATCAATCAATCAATCAATCAATCAATCAATCAATCAATCAATCAATCAATCAATCAATCTTTATATGAAAAGCAGGTTAGGAAAAATGCAGCCGCGAGGCTGAGTGCTGTAACATGGTCAAGTAAGGGGGGCGCTTAACCCTTTGACTCCCACGGCACCCGAAACCGCCTGTAAAAATCGATACTGCTTTGAAAAATTCTAATTTTCTGAATTTTCGTAACATCGATCTCATGACCAGTTATTAGGGACAACTAGATAACTCTTCAAATTTTAACTTCAAGTAAACTGACTTACAGGTCCGATTTCTGGGCACTAGTTCAATTTATTTTTCATAGAAATCAAAAATGCGCGTTTTTGACGCAATTTTACACCTTGAAAATGAACGACATTTGACTTGGATTTTCTTCCAAAATACATCCTTGCAAAACAAAACGCCACTTTCTCGGCAAACTTCTATCTCTCTTCTTCATATAGTCATGAATTTTTCTCTCTCTCTTCCTTAACTCGCTGAACAATAGCCATTTCCTTGGGACCACTTTCGCAAACACATGTTTTCCTTCTGCACGCCCGAAAAGCATGCCGGGAACATACGGGAATTTTCGACAGCAAGCATCCCACCCTTTGTGTTTTTTAGAGTTTTATAGAGTGCCGAGCCACTAGGTCCTACAGGTAAAATATTGCACCGGTTGCATTCTTTACAAGTCCAAAGTCGCCAAAAATGCCTTTGAAGGCCCTGGAATCCACCACAGAAAGACCAGAGAGACGATTTCACTTTGAGTCTGCCATTTTGGAAAATCTCAACGAGCTGTCGAAATGTGTTTGTGAATTCGTATCTTACTCCTGATTTCTTCCAGGAGAACTGTCTCTACCGCATGCTAGTCAAGCTTAATGATGCTGTTCTGGAGGCTTCTGTGGCGAATAATGGCTATAAAACACTCTAAAATGCAAAATTGGCCTCTTCGAGTAGTAAAAACTACTAGCCCCAACGAGCTCCCAAGATTGAGAAGAAAGGCAGCACATGTGATAACCTGAGCCCGTGGGCATTCAGAACTGTCAAGATTTCCATGGAAACCCCTTATATGGAATCGAAATTTCCTATGGCGTGATTAGGTCCAGAAAATCGCTAAAAAACTCAAAAATCTCTGGGTGTCAAACGGTTAATATATAAACGTGATTTGAACTCGTAAAGATAACTTTAATACGGTACTACATATAGGAACATCATTACCGTAACTTTGTAATAAAACGCAAGTTGTATGCCATATATATATATTCTTACTGTACCATATTTCTTGGGGGAGGGGAGGGGGCACTTAATCAAGGGGGGGCATTTATTTCAAATTTTGTGGGCAAGGGAGGTGCTTAATTTGAGGGGGGTGCTTAATCGAGGAAATATGGTATTGTGTTAAAATAAAGTTGTAGTGTATTGTATTCTTTATTATCCTTATTATAGTACCTTCCCCACACCTACATGTACATTGTATATATTTATCAATGATTTTGTTAGCATAGACTTTTAAGTTTTTTTTTCTTGTTATAGCTATATAGCTGCCCTGAAGAAAGAACTACAAAAAATATATCCAGTGACAGTTGAACCAAGTAAGAGTAATTCTACTGAACGTGAAGAGGAAGATAAAGTGACCCATATCTACTACAAGGTAGTGTTACATGTTCTATCAGTAACATTCTTTATCTGTAAATCTAATTACTCTTTTGTTGGTGTAGAATGATGGTGGAAGTCTTGTTGAATTGGGTCCAATAAGTTTGGCATATTTTGTTGTCTTTCTTTACCTTGCATTTTCAGTGGGTAAGTGTGAATGACATACAAGTATTTTAATAATAATAATGATAATAACGATATATTAGGAGTACATCCAGTAGGTGGATGGTAGAGGAACTGTAGAAACATGTCTGTTACAAATCTTAAAAGTTCAGTGTTCTTTTTCCAGATTAAGACAACTTTACCGCTATCTAGACCATTTACTTACAAGTTGTGTATAAATTGTTTTTCTAATATTTGCCACTATTTTTTATTGACTGACATTTCTTTCAAAATCCTCATCTCTATTTCTTTCTCTTCTTTTTCTTTTATCGTGTTTTAATTCTTCTCTATTTTCCCTCATGCAATATTTTCCCATTGCTTTGTACAGCCAAAATAGACATGGTGAAATCTAAGTGGGGTTTAGCATTCAGTGCTGTGATTACTGTGGTAGCTTCATTGGTTATGGCAGGAGGGCTGTCAACTTTCTTTGGTCTTGTACCTAATTTACACAGCAGGTACTATGGACAGCAAACTGTTACATGTTATTTGTTTTCTTACGTAACCACTCCAGATGAAAGTTGCTACTGGTAAATGTGCAATAGACTTCCATCAATCATATATCATCTTCATCTGAATATGATTTCTTTGATGTCTCAAGTCTAATCGCCAGCTACCTGTCTTGACTTCCATCTTGGGTGTGGTAATGCAAAAGTGTTGAGTTTGAAGAAAAAAGCATCACATTGAAACATCTAACATACAAATGGTGCTGGATGTCATTCTGAGGCACAATTTCTATGTTGTTGCTGTTGCTGTTGTTGTTGCTGCTGCTGCTGCTGCTGCTGTTGTTGTTGCTGCTGCTGTTGTTGTTGTTGATGCTGCTACTGTTGTTGTTGCTGCTGCTGCTGTTGTTGCTGCTGTTGTTGTTGATGCTGCTACTTTTGTTATTGTTGTTGCTGTTGTTGATATTGTTGTTGCTGTTGTTGTTGTAATTATGTGTATAATTCCATGTAGATTGTATTACTTTCCTTTCTACTTTGTGTTCACAGTGAGGTTTTCCCGTATCTAGTTATCATGGTAGGTGTTGAGAATACTCTTGTTATCACCAAGTCTGTTGTGTCAACACCTGTTGATCTGGATGTCAAAATAAGAGTTGCTCAAGGTAATACCATTAAACTGTATGTATTAGGAACAGGATAAAATGGTGATTTGAATTGACTTGTAGTGATGATGCTGTTTTGAATGATGGTAGTGGTATTAGATAGATAGGTATCTTTTAATATTTACAGAGGGTAATCCTTTCACTAATAATTTAAAAATATTAGTAATGATGATGATGATGATGATGATGATGACAATAATATTGATGTAATTCATTGACTATAACCTATAGGTTTGAGCAAAGAGGGAAAATACATGATGAAAAACCTTGCAACAGAAATGTTTGTGATAGGCTTGGGCTACTTCACATATGTTCCTGACATCCAGGTGATCAAACCCGTTTAATAAAAATACACACACAATATCATCCACTGAGGGAGAGGGATGGGTGTTTACTGGAGAAGGGATGGTTGTATGCAATGTGATTTACAGTGGAAACCCTTGTATCATGAACGCATTGGAGACCAATGACCACATTTTGCACATGCAGTGTCTGTATTAAGCGGGTTGAATAAAAGATAATGTATGGGGCAATGAGCAAAGATATGTCCAGCCATAACAACGAATGGATGGGTGACCATAAAGAGGGGTTTGACACAGATTATGATATTTATTGTGATTCTTTTGATGTTTTGTAGGAGTTTTGTTTATTTGCATTGATTGGTCTGCTTACTGATTTCTTCCTTCAAGTCTTTCTTTTCTCCACTATTCTATCGATTGATATTAGACGTATGGAGGTATGTAGTCAATACAACATCATAATGCCTCGTGAAAATGCTGTAAACCTTTAGTACTTCTTTACACAGATCAAGGCACGAATATACATATGCAGCCCAACCATAATAAATAATAAATAAAAATATATTGGCGTCTTTTTTTGATAGGTTTCCTGTGGTAGAGCGCCCACACAATATAATATGTATCATGTTGGGTTCCCTGTGTTGAGTAACGTATAATGTTGGGTTCCCTGTGTGCGTCCCGCAAGATACGCCCGCAGAGAGTGCATATATATAAGCACATATATATACTCTCTGCGGGCGCGTCTTGCGGGACGCGCACAGGGAGCCCAGCATTATACATGTTATATGAGGCTAAATGAAATTTAGGCAAGGTTAAACTCGAGACAATGCTGGCCAGCAGTCTTGCTTCGGTACCCGAAGCATGGGGGACCCCTAGACTTGGGCAGGGGCTACAAATACATGTGTCATCCGCTGTTTGCCCCTTTTAACAGCAGCAGCATCAATAGCATTAGTAACAGCAACAACAGTATCAGCAACAACAGCAGAAGTAGCAACAGCAGTAGCAGCACTAACGGTGGCAACAGCAGCAATACTTAACAGCATTAGCAACAGCAGCAGCAACAACAGAAGCAGCAACAGCAATAGCAGCATTTATAACGGTGGCAACAGCAACATACTTAGCAGCATTATCAACAGTAGCAGCAACAGCAATAGCAACAATAATGGTGGCAACAGCAGCAATTCTTAGCAGCATTAGCAACAGCAGCAGCAACAACAGCAGTAGCAACAGCAGTAGCAGCACTAATCGGTGGCAACAGCAGCAATATTTAACAGCATTAGCGCAACAGCAGCAACAACAGCAGAAGCAGCAACAGCAGTAGCAGCACTAACGGTGGCAACAGCAGCAATATTTAACAGCATTAGCATCAGCAGCAGCAACAACAGCAGAAGCAGCAACAACAATAGCAGCAATAACGGTGGCAACAGCAGCAATACTTAGCAGTATTAGCAACAGCAGAAGCAGCAGTAGCAACAACAGAAGTAGCAATAGCAGCAATAACGGTGGCAACAGCAGCAATACTTAGCAGCAGTAGCAACAGCAGCAACAACAGCAGAAGCAACAGCAACAACAACAGCAGAAGTAGCAACAGCAGTAGCAGCACTAACGGTGGCAACAGCAGCAATATTTAACAGCATTAGCAACAGTAGCAACAGCAGAAGCAGCAACAGCAATAGCAGCAATAACAGTGGCAACAGCAGCAATACTTAGCAGCAGTAGCAGCAAGAACAGCAGCAAGAACAGCAGGAGTAGCAATAGCAGTAGCAACAACAGCAGCAATAATAACAGCAGCAGTGCCAATATCACAGCAGCAGCAGCAACAACAGTAGCAGTATCAATAACAACAGCTTAGGCTTGTGAGACAGATGGTCTCCTAGCTCTCAAATTATTGTTCTGGTTCATCAACCTGTGTACTCAGGGGGTTAATACTAGCCCCACTTCAGGGTGGCTGGTGTGCTTGGGGTTGGTTTGGAATGGAGGTTCCATGGTAACCACTTCCATAGTCCCTCCTCTCTCCAAGCACAGGAGAGCATTACCTTGGGGTGGACTGTGGCATGGTTGCCATGGTGACCTCCGTGAGGGACTCGGACTAGCGAGGTCAGTCCCACTCTGGCACCCAACCCCAAGCTCATCTATTGGTGATGAGTTTAAATGAGGCTAAATGAAATTTAGGCAAGGTTAAACTCGAGACAATGCTGGCCAGCGGTCTTGCTTCGGTACCCGAAGCGTGGGGACCCCTAGACTTGGGCAGGGGCTACAAATACATGTGTCATCCGCTGTTCGCCCCTTTTGCTGTCCATTGTGGAGTCAACAGGTGCTTGAGCGAATCGAGAATCTCATTGCTAAGCTGATCATTGCGGATCAATTTTCCCGCCCTACCCTCCCATCTTATGGTAAGTATTAAACAGGTAAGTGATATATTTGTTTTACTCCACTGACTAACAAGAAGTCAGTGTGACGGGTGCAAGGGGGGTGAACTGTGGCATGGTTGCCATGGTGACCTCCGTGAGGGACTCGGACTAGCGAGGTCAGTCCCACTCTGGCACCCAACCCCAAGCTCAGCTATTGGTGATGAGTTTAAGCACAGGGAACCCAACCTTACGTATTTCGCGCTCGCGCTCTACCACAGGAAACCCATCAAAAAGATTCAAATATATTTTTATTTATTATTTAGTAGTCTCAGAAGCAATGATTGGGCTGCCTGTGGAACATACAGTGTAATTTGTGCACTTTTCACTAGTGGCAATCATTCAGCCAACCAAAGTGTTGTCGGCTTGTATCAATATATATCCTGACAGAATTAATAATAACATAAATCTTTGGTTTTCTACGTTAGATATCTGACCTTGATCGAGTATCCATTCAGCAACAAATCATGAAAGAAAATAGTAGAACGACTAATGCAGCAAGCTTTAGAAACCATTGTACATCTATATCCACCACACCTCGTCTTCTGCCCCCACTGCCAGCAGACTCAATCAAGACACCACCTCAGTGTCCAGTCCTTTGTGTCAGAAGTAAAAGAGTGAAACTTTTTAATTTCTGGGCAAGAACTCGCATGGTACAGCGAGCTTGTATGGTAGGTTGCCATTATGAATAACTCTGTTTGTTTCTCCTTTCCATCCCCTTTCATTTATTTTCCTTTTCTTTCTCCCTCCCTCCCATCCATTCTCCCTTCCATTCTCCCTCCCATCCATTCTCCCTCCCATCCATTCTCCCTCCCATCCATTCTCCCTCCCATCCATTCTCCCTCCCATCCATTCTCCCTCCTGTTCATTCTCAATCCTGTTCATTCTCCCTCCCGTCCATTCTCCCTCCCATCCATTCTCCCTCCCATCCATTCTCCCTCCCATCCATTCTCCCTTGCATTCTCCCTCCCATCCATTCTCAATCCTGTCCATTCTCCCTCCCGTCCATTCTCCCTCCCATACATTCTCCCATCCTGATTTTCTTCCTTCCTTCCAATACTTTGTAGTACTCTCAGACTAATATTTTTCTTCATTTCGTTTGTTTTTTTAGTTTATTGCACACCTCTTGTTCTAACCACAAATTCACACAATCTTTCATCCACAGATTTGCGCTGTGCTGTACTTTATCTACATGGTGTTTTATTCTGTAACTCCTAGCACATTTCACAACTTGACAACAGATCAACCGCCAGATCAAAACATGGACAAGGAATGGTCTTTGAGTGAAATTATTAAAAACGTTATTTCTGAACATGATACAGAACAATATGAAAATGGCAGGAGAAAAGAGGATTCGTCAGAAACGAGACGACGTAATAGAGATGATTCAACAAGTTCTACTGGCACTTGGAAAGGCTTGTCGAAGTATCACTGGCCACAGCTCCTAAGCTACTACAATAGTAGTCTCCTAGGGAGGTTAGTTGTAATCTCTTGGTCTTATCATTATTGTAGAGCTTCTGCTATTCGTTACGTGACAATTGCGCCATGAGGAGTAGAAATACGAGCAACATTTCTGTGCAGCTTGCAAAGTAACATTGTCACAACTTGAGTGTACATTGGGTCGGTAGTAATTACGAGCATCAGCTGTTGTATTATATCACTTTTTCTCTTTGATTCAGGTACGTTAGTATTCTCCCTACCGTTCACCTTGGCTTCACAATTGATACCCAAACATTAACGGCCAGGGATGAACCAATAGGCCTACCAAAGACTGATCCATCCAAACAACTCCCTGACTCAATCCAGGAACCAGATACAAGTGACATGTCGATCAACTCCCGCGACCCTGAGTACTATTTAAACGCATTGAACTGCGTCGTTCTGGGTGTAATTGTGATGATTATATTATTCTTTGTATGTAAATATCTCAATGATTTACAAATTCGACCAAAGTCGACAAAGTCGTTCAGAGAAATTGGATTGCAGTATGAAAACCTGGTAGAGGCCATGCCTCTAAGTCTTAGAGGGCACCCCCAGGTAAGCTTGAACTGGATCGATAAACATGTTTACATTGTGTTCACTTCCATTTAAAATCGCATGCAATGTTATTTTTGGAAAGATGCTCATAAAAGTGAAGATCTTGAAGGCAATTCAATTTGAAAGTTTCTAATTCTTTGTGTATTATCAAAACCATCCTCTGAGATCCATAGGCAGAGATGGCTTATTACCCATGAGGAAAAGAAGCAGGGGGAGGGGGGGAAGGGTGAAGAGGGAAGGGGGAGGGGGACTTTTATGGAATTTCTACCTGTCGTCAGTGGATGTCACCAAACCATACATGCATAACTGTGGTAGTGAGTGTTTTATTTTTTTCTTATCAGAATGTCGAGCACATAAAATGTACTGTATCAAGTATAGTAAGCATTTGCTTGAGTGGACAAATTCGAGTTTGGGACAGGACGACGGGCGAATGTATCAAAGTTATTAACAGGAGTGGGTAAGCTTATCAAAGTCTTCAAGGCTGTTGATGTAATGTTATGTCGTGTAGGTTGTTTTTTTTTAGTCCAAGTTTTTGGTTATAGATTGCTGTGTATGTGACATTGCAAGTAATTGCAAATCTCAAATAATTATTTGATTTTTTCTTTCCTGTTTTTATACAAGTGTCTTCCCATTGGCTCGACCCAGACGGGTTTCTAAGACGGGACATCCCAAGAAGAAACCAAATCACGAACCAGATAAAGACTATACCAGATCTAAATACTTTGAGAGCCTGGAGAACATACCAGCGTATTGTGAGAAATTGAGTACTGTAAATATCTCTAGTCCAGGCGTGTTTTCTGATTCTGATAGCGCCAACACCCCCATAAACACCTCGGGTAAGCTATCCTTGCCAAGACTATTCATTGTAACTACTTTATTCAATTTTGATCTCAGCATTCCTTACTTTCTTTGCAGCCGAGTACAATCGAACACCGAGTCCTTCAGGCAGAGATGAAGATTGTAAAAGTCGAACTGGGTCTGTAGGGTCTTGCATCAGTGAGGTCAAGCGCGGGAAGACTATCCAGATCACTTGTTTTTGGGTTCTGACGAAGAACTACATTCACTCTACATGGTCTATTGGGTGTAGTGCAAGGTGTACTTACAGCCACAAGGCCTAGTGACGGCTATATTGAGGTACTTACATGTAGTATAGAACACATTCACTCTACATGGTCTATGCCTACTGGGTGTAGTGAAAGATGAGGTACTTACATGTAGTATAGAACCCATTCACTCTACATGGTCTATGCTACTGGGTGTAGTGGCTATGTGTACATGTAGTATGACACATTCACTCTACATATTGCCTACTGGGTGTAGTGACGGCTATGTTGAAGTACTTACATGTAGTATAGAACACATTCACTCTACATGGTCTATGCCTACTGGGTGTAGTGACGGCTATGTTGAGGTACTTACATGTAGTACTTACATGTAGTATAGAACACATTCACTCTACATGGTCTATGCCTACTGGGTGTAGTGACGGCTATGTTGAGGTACTTACATGTAGTATAGAACACATTCACTCTACATGGTCTATGCCTACTGGGTGTAGTGACGGCTATGTTGAAGTACTTACATGTAGTATAGAACACATTCACTCTACATGGTCTATGCCTACTGGGTGTAGTGACGGCTATGTTTGAAGTACTTACATGTAGTATAGAACACATTCACTACATGGTCTATGCCTACTGACGGGGTGTAGTGACATGGTCTATGCTATAGTTGCTATATTGAGGTACTTACATGTAGTATAGAACACATTCACTCTACATGGTCTATGCCTACTGGGTGTAGTGACGGCTATGTTGAGGTACTTACATGTAGTATAGAACACATTCACTCTACATGGTCTATGCCTACTGGGTGTAGTGACGGCTATGTTGAGGTACTTACATGTAGTATAGAACACATTCACTCTACATGGTCTATGCCTACTGGGTGTAGTGACGGCTATGTTGAGGTACTTACATGTAGTATAGAACACATTACTCTACATGCCTAGTGACGGCTATGTTGAAGTACTTACATGTAGTATCATTCACTCTACATGATCTATGCCTACTGGGTGTAGTGACGGCTATGTTGAGGTACTTACATGTAGTATAGAACACATTCACTCTACATGGTCTATGCCTACTGGGTGTAGTGACGGCTATGTTGAAGTACTTACATGTAGTATAGAACATTCATTCACTCTACATGGTCTATGCCTACTGGGTGTAGTGACGGCTATGTTGAGGTACTTACATGTAGTATAGAACCCATTCACTCTACTTACATGTGGTCTATGCCTACTGGGTGTAGTGACGGCTATGTTGAAGTACTTACATGTAGTATAGAACACATTCACTCTACATGGTCTATGCCTACTGGGTGTAGTGACGGCTATGTTGAAGTACTTACATGTAGTATAGAACACATTCACTCTACATGGTCTATGCCTACTGGGTGTAGTGACGGCTATGTTGAGGTACTTACATGTAGTATAGACACATTCACTCTACACATTCACTCTACATGGTCTTACATGTAGCCTACTGGTCTATGCCTACTGGGTGTAGTGACGGCTATGTTGAGGTACTTACATGTAGTATAGAACACATTCACTCTACATGGTCTATGCCTACTGGGTGTAGTGACGGCTATGTTGAAGTACTTACATGTAGTATAGTACTATTACATGTAGTATAGAACCCATTCACTCTACATGGTCTATGCCTACTGGGTGTAGTGACGGCTATGTTGAGGTACTTACATGTAGTATAGAACACATTCACTCTACATGGTCTATGCCTACTGGGTGTAGTGACGGCTATGTTGAGGTACTTACATGTAGTATAGAACCCATTCACTCTACGTGATCTATGCCTACTGGGTGTAGTGACGGCTATGTTGAGGTACTTACATGTAGTATAGAACACATTCACTCTACATGGTCTATGCCTACTGGGTGTAGTGTGACGGCTATGTTGAGGTACTTACATGTAGTATAGAACACATTCACTCTACATGGTCTATGCCTACTGGGTGTAGTGACGGCTATGTTGAGGTACTTACATGTAGTATAGCTATGTTGAGGTACTTACATGTCACACATTCACTCTACATGGTCTATGCCTACTGGGTGTAGTGACGGCTATGTTGAGGTACTTACATGTAGTATAGAACACATTCACTCTACATGGTCTATGCTACTGGGTGTAGTGACGGCTATGTTGAGGTACTTACATGTAGTATAGAACATTCATTCACTCTACATGGTCTATGCCTACTGGGTGTAGTGACGGCTATGTTGAGGTACTTACATGTAGTATAGAACACATTCACTCTACATGGTCTATGCCTACTGGGTGTAGTGACGGCTATGTTGAGGTACTTACATGTAGTATAGAACACATTCACTCTACGTGATCTATGCCTACTGGGTGTAGTGACGGCT
This sequence comes from Actinostola sp. cb2023, assembly GCA_033675265.1. NCBI lineage: Eukaryota > Metazoa > Cnidaria > Anthozoa > Actiniaria > Actinostolidae > Actinostola > Actinostola sp. cb2023. The sequence goes on from JAUJYZ010000132.1 coordinate 211,423, forward strand.
ATGTTAGGTACTTACATGTAGTATAGAACACATTCACTCTCTATGTCTATGCCTACTGGGTGTAGTGACGGCTATGTTGAGGTACTTACATGTAGTAGAACACTCATTCACTCTAGTGATCTATGGCTACTGGGTGTAGTGACGGCTATGTTGAAGTACTTACATGTAGTATAGAAACATTCACTCTACATGGTCTATGCCTACTGGGTGTAGTGACGGCTATGTTGAGGTACTTACATGTAGTATAGAACACATTCACTCTACATGGTCTATGCCTACTGGGTGTAGTGACGGCTATGTTGAGGTACTTACATGTAGTATAGAACACATTCACTCTACATGGTCTATGCCTACTGGGTGTAGTGACGGCGGAGGTATACATGTAGTTGAGGTACTTACATGTAGTATACATGTAGTATAACACATTCACTCTACATGGTCTATGCCTACTGGGTGTAGTGACGGCATGAGGTACTTACATGTAGTATAGAACACATTCACTCTACATGGTCTACTGGGTGTAGTGACGGCTATGTTGTACTTACATGTAGTACATTCACTCATGTCTATGCCTACTGGGTGTAGTGACGGCTATGTTGAGGTAGTATAGATGTTCTATGGTACTTACCATTAGAACACATTCTACATGGTCTATGCCTACTGGGTGTAGTGACGGCTATGTTGAGGTACTTACATGTAGTATAGAACCCATTCACTCTACATGGTCTATGCCTACTGGGTGTAGTGACGGCTATGTTGAGGTACTTACATGTAGTATAGAACCCATTCACTCTACATGGTCTATGCCTACTTTCAGTAATCTGGCCTGAATCACAATGCACTGTAGCCTGCGTTACAGCTGTAAACAAAACAAAAAAGCGCACGCTAATCAAATCTCGGAAATTCTTTGGAAATAACGACCCCACAAGCGGCAACGCTTTTTAATTACCACCGTGTTGAAATAAATGTCGTTATTGTATTGTATACTTGTAAACACTTCCGTAAGGACAAATTGGCCCGAGAGTAAAGCCAATTGTTATCCATTTTTCAGCTTTGGAGTCTAAGCTCTGGGAGACAAATTTGCCTGTACTGTGAAAACAGATGTGGTGTCACAAGTGTGGCTTTTCTACCAGATAGGTAACTTATTATTGCTTGCTTGTTTTGTCTGTTGATATTTATCATTCATTCACTCTGTTTATGTGTTTGTCTGTATGTTTGCTTGTTCCTTCGTTTGTTAACAGCGATTCGTGTTTAGTCCTCAGATAGTCGTGGCACGTGTAGACGGTACGCTGGACTTCTTAACTCTTCTCTATCCTGCTATGTCGACTATAAATAACGTTTCTCCTTTCAAACGCTCGTCACCGAAAATTGCACGTAAAAATGCGGTATCAACGATCAGTGACGCCAATCCTATACCAGCGCATACACTACCGGTGATGTGCAGCTTAACACACAGAGTGCGGGCTCATCATCAACCCGCTAGTGTTATGGTTGTTACGAAAGAAAGGGTTGTAACAGGAAGTCATGATAGAACACTGAAGGTACAGTCTTGGTTATGCGATTGATTGATGTTCATAGTCTAATGCTCGTTGTATTATGTTTAGGTATTTCGGACGAATGATGGTGTTCGTATCTTTACGCTTCATGGTCATAGGGACGGTATAACAGCTTTAAAAGTTCTTGAAGTAAGTACTTACAACCAATCAGAATGTTGATAGTGGTTCAGTGATACAGGTTCACTTAGGGTTATGACTGACGCCCTTATGAGACCCAGTAGCCATATTGTGGTGCATTCTCACTAACTGTTATAGCCTGTAAATAGAACCTTGGGCAGGGGAGAGAGAACCCAGTAGCCATATTGTGGTGCATTCTCACTAACTGTTATAGCCTGTAAATAGAACCTTGGGCAGGGGAGAGAGAACCCAGTAGCCATATTGTGGTGCATTCTCACTAACTGTTATAGCCTGTAAATAGGATCTTAGGCAGGGGAGAGAGGACCCAGTAGCCATATTGTGGTGCATTCTCACTAACTGTTATAGCCTGTAAATAGGATCTTAGGCAGGGGAGAGAGGACCCAGTAGCCATATTGTGGTGCATTCTCACTAACTGTTATAGCCTGTAAGTAGAACCTTGGGCAGGGGAGAGAGAACCCAGTAGCCATATTGTGGTGCATTCTCACTAACTGTTATAGCCTGTAAATAGGATCTTAGGCAGGGGAGAGAGGACCCAGTAGCCATATTGTGGTGCATTCTCACTAACTGTTATAGCCTGTAAATAGGATCTTAGGAGAAGCGCGCGCACTGTAATCTAAGGAAATTGAGACTTTTGTCGTCTCCAACTCTCTCTAGCCCAGCTCTTCTCTACTGCTCTTTGCCGTGCGCGTAGATAAAAGTGGGTCCAGTCTGGACTAATAGAACACAGGAACCCCAACTATTTCTTCTGTTAAAAGATCTAAAGATGTGTATGCGCGTATCGTTTTGATGGGATTGCTGTGGTATGGGAAGAGAGGAGGAGGAAGGGGAGCGAAAGGATAAAGTGAGTTTTTCCCTATTGTCCCTAATGACATTGTTTATAATCAGAGTGATCCATGCCACGTTATAAGTGGTGCATCCAATGGTGGCGTACGAGTGTGGGACGTGACTACTGGAGAATGTCTACAGCATCTACGAGGTCACACATGCTCAGTAATAGCACTAGCATGTACATATAACAACATTATCAGTGTCAGCATCGATAATTCAATGTGTATATGGGACAGACAAAAAGGCAAATGTATTCACTATAAACTAAAACAGGTATGGAAATGAATTTGGAGCTAGCGTTTCGTCAAGCGTAAATAAGGACAAGGAAAAATCAAATAACTGTATAACTTAAAACCACCTACTCCTTCTACCTCCCCCCCCCCCCCCCTCCCATTCCATTCTGCTCCCATTCCCTTTCCCCTATCCACCTATCCCTTCTATTCCCCTTCCCATTCCCTTCCCCCTATCCACCTATCCCTTCTATTCCCTTTCCCATTCCCTTCCCCCTATCCACCTATCCCTTCTATTCCCTTTCCCATTCCCTTCCCCCTATTCACCTATCCCTTCTATTCCCTTTCCCATTCCCTTCCCCCTATTCACCTATCCCTTCTATTCCCTTTCCCATTCCCTTCCCCCTATCCACCTATCCCTTCTATTCCCTTTCCCATTCCCTTCCCCCTATTCACCTATCCCTTCTATTCCCTTTCCCTTCCCCCTATCCATCTATCCCTTCTATTCCCTTTCCCATTCCCTTCCCCCTATTCACCTTTCTGGCCCTTTTTGGACTTCACAGTCCCTTCTCCCTGCTCGTCTTGTAACAGTTTGCACCATTCCACATTCAGTCGATGTTTATTTGTCTTTCAGTTTCCAGATTTATGTTCCAATATCGTTATGATGTCCAACAATCTGTTCGTTACTGGCGGCCAGGTATGTCACTTGCTCCTTTGCTCTTTGCATTTCGTCAACCAATTAATATCTTTATCAATTCTGTTTCTAGGGTTGCATTGCATTGTGGGATCTCCATGCCGGCAAGCAAGTTAAAAGTATACCTTTAGACAATGGCGATAATTCCATTCTTGTTCGCCACGTTAACGTTTGCGACACAGCTACCATAGTATGCAGTTATGGCAAAGAACTTCGTGTTGTTAGCTTCCCTTCGGTAATGAACAAGGCTGAATAATAATAATAGAGCTCTTCCCAGACTCCTCGGTCAACAAATTTCGAGACGAAGCCTTGCACTAGTGAGGATTTTTTTTGAAATGAATGTTAAATGTATTGTATTATAATGCGTTTTAACATATAGCAATTATACTAGGAACAAAAACAAATATTGATATATTTTTATAGCAACAATAAATTAAAGTGTCATAGTAAATAATGTTTGATATCATGACAATCATGCTCCTTTTCCATCCGCCATGTTGAATGTGGAAGATTCTGCTCGTTAAAGTGATTGTTATACCTCTTCGGTCCATCCCTTGTTTTTGCCCTCATCCTTGTCGTGGTTTGGTACACGTGTGTGAAATGGAAGAGAGGAGAATGGTGACGAACAAGCAAATAAATACCTTTTTAATATACAGTCAATGTAATGTCTGCAACTTCATTTGCCGAGTATAAACATTATTATTATTACAGCTATGTTACGTCACGCGTAACCAGTAAATCGGAACATTCAAATGAAGTTTTGAAGTCTAGACTCGAGTCTCGAACATTCAGACAGAAAAATCAAATCTCCACGAATATATCTATAAGAAAAAAGTATCAGATATATGTTTACTCAGGCTGTTGTGATTGCAGAGTATGTAGGCTTAGCTGACACAAATTTTCATCCAATTTAATTTTAATTTTATGAACGTTTTTGAGAAAATATTTAGCGGGGATTTGATTTTTCTGTCTGAATGTTCGAGACTCGATTCTAGACTTCAAAACTTCATTTGAATGTTCCGATTTACTGGTTACGCATGACGTAACATAGCTGTAATGTCATTAAGGTTGTCCACCTCGGAAAAGCACATTTACACATTCGCAACATCACGTGTATACACCTATTCCAATAAACGTTGATCACGGATGATCTGAAATGGTTAATCTGGGACCGCGAGGAATTATGGGTATACACTTCTAGTTAAAATGTTCGATCGTCACGGGCGCAACATTAGCGTGCAGAATTATGCCAGAGCCTTTGAACAAAGACTTGCATCTTCGAATTATCTAGTTAAGAGTGGATGTCGGTTTATACTCGGCAAATGAAGTTGCAGACATTCTAGGGCTGTGTTCACACTGGGACTTTCTTCTCGATTTAAGCCGGTCATGTTTGCTTAAGCGTTCACACACGAACTTGAAAACCACGAACTATTGCCGGCAAAAGCTAAACTTCAAAGAAAAAGCCAATGTTTACTTAGACGTTTCGACCCCAGTTCCGAACTAGGGTTGTAGCCGTACCACAACAAAAGCAACCAATCAAATGAGTTCTGGAGTTAATTGAATTAATTGGCGCTAATGGTACCGAGTTCTTCTTGTCTCTTGTTGAAGATTCTAGCGAGTAATTCATGGCGAATAATAATATCGTTTAGCTTTAAGTATTTGGCTTTCGCTACGTCTTCAGCCATTTTTTTCAACTTGGCGCGCGATTGAATTCCCGACAATGATAGGAGTAACGACAGCAATGTGACCGCTCAGCTCGGTAACTTATCGCGTGTGTGAACGCTTTACTCTAACTATTAATTGCTATGTAAACATTTAACGTCTTGCAACCCAGAAATCAGAGACATGCCTGGTCGCGCAGCTCATTATTCATAAGCTTTTCATACATTTACATATCAAAGAGAAATGGTAGAAATGTATGTCAAAACATAGAAAATCAGAAATATCTGAAGAACTAAACTTCGGATGCAAACTCCCGATAGCTAATTCACAAGTTTAATGTTTTGGGTGCTCGAATCGAGTACACTTCTTACAATCAAGCGAAAATAAAGTATGACAAAATCGATTTCAAAAATCGCTCTCTCAACAACATCTCACCTCTGTCATTTACTGTAAAAGGCCGCCAAATTGAGTAAATTCCTAAAAGTTGGAGTCCGGTAGCAGCTTCGTCGAGCGTGGTACACACTTTCCCGATAGCCAGTTCGAAAGGACATCATCTAAACTCACAGAATATCATACTTGTTTGGCCATAAATTCCACTTCTAATATGACAAAGTCCAGCCAAAGATAAGCTAAATTCCACTTTCGCCGATACAGAAGCATACTGAGTAAATATACTGTTTTCACCGTTGTTTTTCACTCGGTAAACGCTTCTGTCAAGATTATTTGGATCGCCATGTTTACATAAGTAGCCTGGCCTGTTAGATTACACAGGAAACCCAGAGATAGTTAGCTGAATTAGGCTCAAAAAGCGAGAAATAGGAGAGACGATGGAGGGGAGGGGGTTCAACTTTGGGCTTCCTGTGGTAAATACCATTTTCGTATCTTTTTGCTAAATTTGCAATTATTTTAAAATGTAGAGGATGTATGATCAAGATCGCTTCACACTTTTAGTTTGTGATTGAGATTTCACATAGTTTACATGAATTTGAGCATAATCTTTTGATTCTGGGTAACTCCGCTGACACAAATAATCGTAGACGCAAAATGTCTCTGATTTCTGGCAATATGTGTTTCTAGATCGAAAAGTCCCAGTGTGAACACGGCCCTACGGTCGCTTCTGTATTCATATTCCGTGTTTTCACTAGATTTGCGCTGCCTTTCATGAATGACATCGTCTTTTTGTGGTCCGGTTGACTGTAAACAACTATCTGCAGAAATAACGAACTGACGTTCTCGTTCTCTTTGCGTAGTCAAAATAGGCATTTCACGTCGTAGTTTAGGGGTGGACCATTAGAAATGTTGGGAGGGGGGGGGGGGGGGGGGGGGGGGGTGTGACGACTCCCTACCACCTAAAAAAAGTTCCTGCAAGCAAGCAAGACAGTTGGAACATGCTATCTGGAGGCAAAATGTATAGAAAGGCAGCTTCAAGCAGGATTTGTTTTGGGTGGTAGGGTACTTGCAAAAATTTTTTTTTAGGGGCTTTTTTTTTTTTGCAGGAATTTTTTTTTGGAAATTGTCGCCCCCCCTCCCAACATTTCTAATGGTCCACCCCTAAGGTCCCTAGTATGTTCAACTCCACGCCTGATAGAACGAAGGAATTTTGCATATTTTTAGTCATTAACTCTTATACCCCGTTCACACCAAACCTTGTTTAGTTAAACTGAGTTTATTCTCGCTTCTCTAATTCGAGGGCATTTGATTTCACAAGAATCAAACTACCTGGAATTTCTACTGTGCAACAGAAAGGACAGTTTACCAGCAGTTTTGGGCAAAGGTTGCGCATGCATGGCGTTTGTAGATAATTTCCTAAACCCGTTTAGTTAAACCACCTTAAACCATGTTTAAGCCTTAGTGTGAACGGGGTATTAGTCTCCTACAATTCCTGACGGTCCCAGATTAACCATTTCAGATTATCCGTGATCAACGTTTATTGGAATAGGTGTATATTCGTTTTACGCACGTGTCAATAGATTCAGTAGAAGTATACTGCCATAAGAATGCCATGGCCTTATACAGAAGATTTCAGGTGGAGAGTTGTATTTCAGCGCTTGTAAAAGTGCAAATGTGTAGATGTGCTTTTACATTCTACATCTACATTTATTAAGTTGGTAAAGTCGTGAGACATGATGCACCAACTATAAAATAATTGAACTAAAATGACATTGATATATAAATATCAAATAATAATATATAGCTAATTGCATAATCGTTGTCGGGTTGAAAATCATGAAAGCTATGACCAATAGGAATTCTGGGAAATTAAAACTCTCAAATAACACCGTCAAATGATTGACCTTTTTATCCAGACTTGTAGGATCTTAGTTAAATAGCTCATATAGTTTCAAAATTACGAGAACATATATTGAATATATCTGTATGTAATGTGGCTCATGAACTGATTTCCCATCCATCCTTGCGGTCTCAGCTTCTATGATGCGACAACGATTATGCAATTAGCTATATAAGCCATAATGATATATATTCTTCATCAGAGAGTCGACTGATTATAATTGTACAGCCCAGGTGCTGATTGACGCCAGGAGCGTAGCTATAGTCTTTTTTTTGCTGCTACACAAAAGTGAACCAGGGCCGTAGCAGAGGCCAATCGCTGGGGGAGACGCATAGCGAGCGCCTTAGGCGTGAGGCGCTAGGGGGGTTTGGGGGCATGCCCCCCCCCCCCCCCCCAGAAAATTCTGAAATCCAGAGGCTCGGAAATGCTATTACCAGCGTTCTCCAACAGTTATTTGTGATTTACGCGTATCGCTAATTACTTCCTACACTGTCTCAGCAAACAAATGCATTTATAAAATAATTTAGATATAACGCGCGCTCTGATTGGTTAATTACCATGTTGATATGAGGCTATGTAAACATGGTTCATGACCTTGAACAACCTTGAAGCGATGCAGTGGATTTGATTGTAAAAATAACTGACCACAAATGTTTTTTTTCTGTTGTCAAACATGTTTTATTTACTAAACAAAAGCCATAGAATTACAGTTTTTCTTGTTTAGTTAAGTTCAAGTTCTATCTAGATGTGATTTTGATGATTTTAAACCGAAAATTAAGCTTAAGTAATTTTGCAAGAATTGAGCTTCAAGCACAGGCAGCCCAAGCAATGGACTTCTGGAGGCCTTTTATGAAGAAATTTTTGTTTCAATAAATTCTATTAAAACTTATCTGAGCTTGTTTATTGTGTCTTATACTTATCGTCCTGTAAAGTTTCAGCTCGATCCGAGGCCTATTTACGAAGTTTTTCAATATCTGCTCCTCTCCACATGAATATGTGGAAGGCTGGAGACTCCGACTCATCTCAACCGCTATATTCGCCACAAAAAAAAAAATATATATGCCCATTTCAATGCTTGTCTCGCTACAATACCTACAGATATGTTTAGACCGATAATCCCTCCATCAGGCAGTGATTTCAAATTGTCATCAAACCAAAATGTCCTCGAGAAATCCGTGGTTTTAAACCGAAGTTTTGAAATTTTTGAGGCTTGTGATCGCTGGGGTCCGAAACAGGTTCAAGTGGGAGTGAATTGCACGTAGCTGATTGGACAGAATTATCACCTGATTAGTGCGAAAAGCACGCTCCCCTCTGGGGCACAGGAATAATACCCTTGGTAAGTCTAATGTATGTGGTACAAAATTATTCTGTGGCCAGAGGGGAGCGTGCTTTTCGCACTAATCAGGTGATAATTCTGTCCAATCAGCTACGTGCAATTCACTCCCACTTGAACCTGTTTGGACCCCAGCGATCACAAGCCTCAAGCCTCAAAAGATTTCAAAACTTCGGTTTAAAACCACGGATTTCTCGAGGAATATTTGGTTTGATGACAATTTGAAATCACTGCCTGATGGAGGGATTATCGGTCTAAACATATCTGTAGGTATTGTAGCGAGACAAGCATTGAAATGGGCATATATGATTTTTTTTCCTGGCGAATATAGCGGTTGAGATGAGTCGGAGTCTCCAGCCTTCCACATATTCATGTGGAGAGGAGCAGATATTGAAAAACTTCGTAAATAGGCCTCGGATCGAGCTGAAACTTTACAGGACGATAAAGTAAGACACAATAAACAACTCAGATAAGTTTTAATAGAATTTATTGAAATAAAAATTTCTTCATAAAAGGCCTCCAGAAGTCCATTGCTTGGGCTGCCTGTGGTTTACTGTTTTGACACGAAAAACGATTTGAAGAATGCTATTTTCTGTCAGAAAATTGCAGAAGAATGCTTGTTACACTTTGTTTTTGTATCCTGTACACGAAACACGAAGAAAAGTGAGAAAAGCCGAGCCGAATCACGATCAATGACGAAGAGTCGTCAAACTTTCTGAAATATTTGACATCTTGATGAATGGAGCACGAAGTCAGGTAGCCAAATATCCACAGTTTTTGTCGTATTTTTGAATCTTTTCGTCGCTTTTCTCGACAAGAATGTATAAACGATGGACGTTTCTGAGACATTTGAAGATGTTTTTTTCTCTTTGACATATTTTACTAGAGATATGAATGTTCTAGCGAACAAGAATCGCTCTGTTTTTACTCTTTTGTGAGTAAGCTTATAAATAAGCTTAAGCTTACGGCTATCTTTTCTTGATATTTTCAGTCGTACACTTGAAAAAATATAAGACTAATGCGTAGCTAAGTATAACTTACAAAATGGTTAGTATGTGATTGAGAAAACTGAGCCGTTATATTTAGTTTTCTTCGTTATTGTGGACAGAAATAATTGGACGATTCGTCGAGTTTCTTGCCGCCGAGTTTGAATGAACTTGAAGCACAGGCAGCCCAAGCAATGGACTTCTGGAGGCCTTTTATGAAAAGAAATTTTTATTTCAATAAATTCTATTAAAACTTATCTGAGTTGTTTATTGTGTCTTACTTTATCGTCCTGTAAAGTTTCAGCTCGATCCGAGGCCTATTTACGAAGTTTTTCAATATCTGCTCCTCTCCACATGAATATGTGGAAGGCTGGAGACTCCGACTCATCTCAACCGCTATATAAAAAAAATATATGCCCATTTCAATGCTTGTCTCTACAATACCTACAGATATGTTTAGACCGATAATCCCTCCATCAGGCAGTGATTAAAAACAAACCAAATATTCCTCGAGAAATCCGTGGTTTTAAACCGAAGTTTTGAAATCTTTTGAGGCTTGTGATCGCTGGGGTCCAAACAGGTTCAAGTGGGAGTGAATTGCACGTAGCTGATTGGACAGAATTATCACCTGATTAGTGCGAAAAGCACGCTCCCCTCTGGCCACAGAATAATTTTGTACCACATACATTAGACTTACCAAGGGTATTATTCCTGTGCCCCAAGGGGAGCGTGCTTTTCGCACTAATCAGGTGATAATTCTGTCCAATCAGCTACGTGCAATTCACTCCCACTTGAACCTGTTTGGACCCCAGCGATCACAAGCCTCAAAAGATTTCAAAACTTCGGTTTAAAAAACGGATTTCTCGAGGAATATTTGGTTTGATGAAAATTTGAAATCACTGCCTGATGGAGGGATTAAAAAAACATATCTGTAGGTATGTTCGAGACAAGCATTGAAAGGGCATATATATTTTTTTTCCTGGCGAATATAGCGGTTGAGATGAGTCGGAGTCTCCAGCCTTCCACATATTCATGTGGAGAGGAGCAGATATTGAAAAACTTCGTAAATAGGCCTCGGATCGAGCTGAAACTTTACAGGACGATAAAGTAAGACACAATAAACAACTCAGATAAGTTTAAATATAGAATTTATTGAAATAAAAATTTCTTCATAAAAGGCCTCCAGAAGTCCATTGCTTGGGCTGCCTGTGAGTAAACTAAACAAATAAAAGTTGTTCGAGTCGCCTTGCCATTTTGATTTCTTTCGTGAGATTTGATTGGATGATAGGCGATTTCTGACGCTTTTCAGGAGAATTGAAATTTTGATCACTAAAATAATAAAAAATAAAACAGTTTCACGAAAGAAATCCTTGTAGTTATTTTATAAAACAAATATAAAAACGTTTTCCCGTATTTACATAGCCTGATATAAACAGTCGGGAATTCTTTGGGAGAAGTCTCGAGCTCTGTGTAAAAACCTCGCCGGAGGCTCGGTTTTACACAATAGCTCTCGACTTCTCCCAAACTTCCCTCGTGTTTATATCAGGCTATGTAAACACGGGAAACGTTTTCTATTTGTTAAATTGAAAATAGTATAACACTGGAGAATTTCGATACAGAAATCACTACTAGTATGATCACCAGTATAATAAAACACAATTCAACATGTTCAAATTGGAGAAAGTGCAATTCTTTCACTAGTATAATAAAAACAATTCAACATGTTCAAATTGGAGAAAGTGCAATTCTTTCACTAGTATAATAAAAACAATTCAACATGTTCAAATTGGAGAAAGTGCAATTCTTTCACTAGTATAATAAAAACAATTCAACATGTTCAAATTGGAGAAAGTGCAATTCTTTCACTAGTATAATAAAAACAATTCAACATGTTCAAATTGGAGAAAGTGCAATTCTTTCACTAGTATAATAAAAAACAATTCAACATGTTCAAATTGGAGAAAGTGCAATTCTTTCACTATAGTATATAAAAAACAATTCAACATGTTCAATTTGGAGAAAGTGCAATTCTTTCACTACGTAGTATAATAAAAACAATTCAACATGTTCAAATTGGAGAAAGTGCAATTCTTTCACTAGTATAATAAAAACAATTCAACATGTTCAAATTGGAGAAAGTGCAATTCTTTCACTAGTATAATAAAAACAATTCAACATGTTCAAATTGGAGAAAGTGCAATTCTTTCACTAGTATAATAAAAACAATTCAACATGTTCAAATTGGAGAAAGTGCAATTCTTTCACTATAGTATAATAAAAACAATTCAACATGTTCAAATTGGAGAAAGTGCAATTCTTTCACTACGTAGTATAATAAAAACAATTCAACATGTTCAAATTGGAGAAAGTGCAATTCTTTCACTAGTATAATAAAAACAATTCAACATGTTCAAATTGGAGAAAGTGCAATTCTTTCACTATAGTAGTAATAAAAACAATTCAACATGTTCAAATTGGAGAAAGTGCAATCTTTCACAAGTATAATAAAAACAATTCAACATGTTCAAATTGGAGAAAGTGCAATTCTTTCACTATAGTATAATAAAAGCAATTCAACATGTTCAAATTGGAGAAAGTGCAATTCTTTCACTAGTATAATAAAAACAACTGATTCAACATGTTCAAATTGGAGAAAGTGCAATTCTTTCACTAGTATAATAAAAACAATTCGCTTGAGAAAATGCAATTCTTTCACTAGTATAAAAACATTTCAAATGTTCAAATTGGAAAACAAATTCTTTAGAGGACATAAAAACAATTCAACATGTTCAAAATCTGAAGTGAGAAAGTGCAATTCTTTAATCTTGTACTAGTATAAAAACAATTCAACATGTTCAAATTGGAGAAAGTGCAATTCTTTCACTAGTATAATAAACGAAGCTTCAACATGTTCAAATTGGAGAAAGTGCAATTCTTTCACTTTAGTATAATAAAAACAATTCAACAATTGTTTTCAAATCGGGAGAAAGTGCAATTCTTTCACTACGTAGTATAAAAAAACATTTTCAACATGATTTCAAATTGGAGAAAGTGCAATTCTTTCACTTTTATGTGCCTAAAAACAATTTTGACACAAAAACTTTCAAATTGGAGAATTTGCAATTCTTTCACTAGTATAAAAAAACAATTTCAACTGTCATTTCAACCGCTGAATTTCGGGGAAGTCGCTTTTACTGGGACTTAATGGGAGGGACATTTTGGAACCGTCGATCGTTCATGAGAGACCTTTCATTTATATTCAGTTACTTCACATAATAATAAAGGAATGGAAAAAATTCAGGTTCAAAAACTTTCATTTAGATTTGATAATACTTAGAAAACTTAGAAGTATTATGGGTATGTCTCACTTCATCCAAGATACAAAACAGTGTTTGTCCAAATGTCGTTAGGAAAACTGTAGGATATTTAGGAAAATGAGGGACTTCTGATGGATCCAAGCCGGTTCGAAAATCTCTGAAGCCGACGACCATTGGGTGTAGAAAAATTTCTGTTACTTTGATTGCTCTTTATATATACATTGCGACATATTTCCTTGGCGACTATGCCGTACGAATTTTTTTGCCATGCGACAAAGCGGAAGTATGGCTTCGGAAGTTCTGTATGATATGAGAAAATAGATGAACTTTGTATAAAGATATAAACCATTCCAGTTCTAAGATGGATTAAAACGAGATGCCGGATAAATTGATTATAGTTTTTTCATTGGTCGAAAGACGACTACGTCACTGCAGATAACTTCCTACGAATTTTTCGTTCTCCTCGATCGCGACAATGGCAGCGGCGATGTTTTCCAGAGTTGTTGCTTAGGTGAGAATAAATAATGTGAATGATAAAACAAGTATTCTGCCTTCGGCATCGGCAAATAATTAATCTGCTCGCCACTGACAAATGTTTCTCAACATCGTCCAATAATTGCTAATTATATTTCTGCATGGCATCTGGCTAAGATCCTGCAGTCCAAATGACACCGAGACTCATGCAGTTTTTATAGTATCGTGAACATGACTATGTGGGCTGACATAATTCACGAGTTATAGGGATGAATGGGACACTTTCATTACGTCGCCGCTGTCGCCAACGGGTGCATTTTTCTTTTGAATATCATTGTTTTCGTACGGTAGATCGAAACTAATTCCGCTGAAAACGTCGCATGCATTTTCATATGAAAACGTACGATGTATAATTGAACAAGATCTACATGTATAAATCATAGTAAAAGTACACTGGAATAAATTGCGCGCTCTTTAAACCTGGCTCGATAATTCATTTTCTATTTTCCATTTCCAAGGTTTTGGACACGATTTTCAACGCATTTCCAACGAATACATACATGTTTATTTATTCCAAAGAATTTCCAATCAAGCCTTCCGGCCAGTGTTATATGGACTGAAATGTTATGATATCATGGGTTGTATATTTACCCTTTCATCAATGTTGAGATTCGTATCTTTGCATACTTTTAACAAAATTGATCGGTTTGGAGAGGGGTTAAGCGTGTTTATAATTGTATAGCAATGGTAAGTGTTGTCCGTAATGATTTTGTCTACGACTGTTTTATTTGTATTATACTCGATATAACAATGATTAACATGCATATATGTAACATCTGTGTTTTCCCGGCAATGAGTTACATTGCTTATATTACAAGGGCTTTAGTCATAGACGAGCCCGCAGGTGCATTTTGATTACTTTGATTTTTTGTTTTTTGTATGGTTTTATATTACAAGGGCTTTAAAGACGAGCCCGCAGGTGCATTTTGATTACTTTGATTTTTTGTTTTTTGTATGGTTTTGCTTTATCTTTTCCTTTTTTAATTGTTGAAAAACATTTATTATAATTAATTTGACTTCTTTCTACTATTCCAATTTTATATATAGGCATTGTTAGCGATATAATAATAATAACTTTATTAATGTCTCAAGAAATCTTCTAGCTGGGCACAAGTGCCCTACTAATCGGGGAGCCCCTTAAATCTAAAATACTGTAAATATAAAACTAAGATATTTAAGGTGGACCGTTCCTATTTCGTTGAACGATGGTTCTCATTTTAAATCGATGATTTGAGCAGCAAAATGTTAGCCGATTTCGGATATTTTTCATCCTGATAATGATGTATTCGTAAATTTCATAAAAAGCACAATTTTATTGTAATAAAGACAACTTTGTTGAGTTACAATCGATATTGAAACACTCCATTTTCAGAGAAAATGCTTATATTTTCCAAACTCCACGATGGATTTTTTTTAAATTACCTCAATCAAGTATACAAGTGTGAAGGATTACTGGTGCCAAGTTTCAAGAAAATCCGTACCTTGGAAAATGCTGCACAAGCGACTGCTAAACTTTAGTACAAAATACTATCAGTCGCACACATTGTCAGCGCTTCCGTACAAATTTTAAAATAAAACTGAATTTGAAACTATCACCTGAAAGCTTCATATCATTCGCAACTGTAGGGAAAAATTCACGCAAATCGGAAGCATACAGCAAACTTTATAAATGAGCAAAGTGCAAGAGGTTTATGTTGTGTATTATATGAAAATCCAAAATATTGTATTCTGCGTATAAAAACATTTCTCTCAAAAAAAATTTTCATAATATTTCAATATAACATAGAGCAACATATTCGAAAACACATCAGCAAGTTTCAGCGTGTTCTTTGCATGCAGTTTGGAGAACTTTGGCAGCAAACCCAGCCACTTCAAGTCTTCCGTATTCGAAACTGCTTTGAAAACCTCTCGTGTTTACTGACAGCTGGATGTGTTTTAAAATTCTTCACGGGTTTCTGCCGCTTGGGAATCACGTAACTCCAATCAAATTTTCAATGATAATGTCACTATGGCAGTACGTGTACCAGTAATCCTTCCCACTTGTACACTTGTTTGAGGTAATTTAAAAAAAATCCATCGTGGAGTTTGGAAAATATAAGCATTTTCTCTGAAAATGGAGTGTTTCAATATCGATTGTAACTCAACAAATGTTGTCTTTATTACAATAAAATTGTGCTTTTTATGAAATTTATGAATACCTCATTATCACGATGAAAAATATCCGAAATCGGTTAACGTTTTGCTGCTCAAATCATCCGATTTAAAATGAGAACCATCGTTCAACGAAATAGGAACGGGCCACCTTAAACGACCACGAGTCTAGGGTTTGTAATTGTATTTTGAGCTGCATTATTTTATTTATTTTGGCTTGCCGTTGGTCTAATTATCACTCTTATGCCGAAAAGCCCATTGAACATTCTTTTTGCTTCGACAAAGTACTTCCTAAAACAGTAAAACTCGTCGTTGTCAACTGAGCCCCGATAATGGGCAAAGTACTGATAAATTCTAAATAACTATACGTATATATTACGACTATAAAGAAACTCAATTATTCATTCAATATAACTTTCTCTTTTTTACATTTCGTTCGTCTTCTCAGTAATAAAGTAAAGAGCTATTATTATCATAGAGTTGCTTTCGTAGGAGTAAGAAAGTTACGGTACCGTGCCGTGCCGTATTGAATAGAGTTTGATTGTTTAACTGATGCATCTGCACGCTTTTTGATTGGTTCAGAAAAGGAAGTCATTTGAGCGAAGACCTCTATGTTTATAGTTAAAATCCGTTATCGATTAAGTCTCAGGTTGTAGACCACCTTTATATATAATTACATATTTCTCTAGCGGTAAGGAATAGCTCTAAAGCTAGAGAATAATAATAATATAATAATACTGAAAAACTGAAAAGTGAAAGGGAGGATATACGAAAGGATGGGACAGAAGTGCAATATGCGTTGAAAGGAGGGAGGAAGGGATGATAAAGGAATAAAGGGTTGTAGCGAAGGAAGGAGTGAGGGATAGAAAATAGAACTATACCATGTCTCGAGTACGTGTCAGTAGTTTGCGTAATTATCAACGTGTCTATGGTGTTTCTTTCGAAGTAGCCAAGTCTCGTTTTTCAATCCAGAGATCTCCAATTTGGTCTTTCTTGCGGTTGGTTTTATTTGGTACTGTTCTGGAGGCGAGAGTCTTTGAAAACTGGTTCAGTTGGGCTGTGTGTAGGATTACAGCTGTTCATTCATGTTCGTGTGTTCACGTAGCAGCAAACCCCTACAGTTCTGTTTCGTGCTGTCTTGTGTCGAAGTTATTATATAAGGCTCTTCTGGATGACCTACGGAGTGCTCTTCTGAAATCCGTCTTCAAGAAGGTATACAGCAATGGATTTATTAGAGAGGTTCCAAATCGCATAAGTATTATGAGATGGTTGGTTTCGTACGATAGATAGTAGGGAATTCCCAAGTCATAAAGAATACCCAATATAAAGTAAGGAAACCAACCACATACAAACGTGAATAACATTAGTGCAAAAATAACAATTGCACGAGCATGTCCTCGTTTCTCGCGTCTTGCTTGCCTGTTCTGGTCGTTAACAAGAGAGGATGGGAAACTGTGTTTCATGATTCTCTTGATTTGCCGATGTATCACTGAATATGTGTGAGCATATGTCAATGTCAATAGGAGAAACACAGGGACAACAATGCCAAAGAACATGGACAAAGAATAGACCAGGTCGGCTGGGTTGGTCTCATCATCAGTTGTCGCCGCTTCGATAGTGAGCGGAATCCATGAGAGTTGAATGAGGATAACAGTGAAAGAGAAACACCAGACGACTGCTAAACCCGCAATTATTCTTGGCTTGCTGACGTGTTTGACGTACTCCATGGGGAACACGATCATGATGTATCTTTCTAATGATACTAGCAACAAGTGTAAGATCGTCGATAAGGCTACAAACCTTGACGCCAGATCACTTGCAGTGCATATGAACGGTATTAGGGAGCCCATGTTGCACGTGAGGACGATGGGGATCACCACTAGTGATGCTAATAAGTCAGACACGGCGAAAAATACCAGGCACAGATTAGTCTTGGTTCTCAGGAACGAGCGGGTTAAGTAGAGATATATCACAAACGAGTTAGCTACGAATATCAGCAGCGCGAGGACTCCAAGTAGCGCAAAGATGGTACGGAATGAAGGATCAAAAATCCCAGTCGTAGCGTCTGACGTACCATTCGATTCGTTCACACCCATCATCTTAGAGGTTCTAGTCGTACTTCTGACACCATATGACAAGAGTCAATTCTTGGTCAGTCGTCGCCCCTTAATTTTCTAGAATGGCTGACACTGCGGAAAAGGAAGAACATCGTTAAAAATGCCAAGGAAAGGAGGCCACACAGCACTTACAATACAATACAATAAGTGAAACAGATAGAGATTGAGGGAAAGTTAAAGTGTATCTAGCTATAAAGTAGTTCTGAGCGTTAGCTCTAGAAAAGATTAAAAAGACCTTCAGTTCAATCTATTCGAATTCGCACTTGTAAGGTTAATGACTTTTTCATGGATATTATGCGAGCATTCTAATATTCAGATATCCATCCAATTTCGCCAAGAAATATATTGACAGGTATACTTACCGGGCGGACACATCAACTATTAAAGATTGGCGAGAACTAATATAAATATCAGCCTGAATACTGAACTAGCTTACCATAGCTAAAAGTGTAGCAGCATTGTTAGCAATGCATGCCAGAGCCTTGAACACTGAGTACTAAGAGAACGAAAAATAATAATCTGAACGCATATCTTTGTTCTTCATTCAATGAAATCTTATTACTCGCCTTCTGACTGGTTGAGCGTTAGACACACCGATGACATCACGAATTCATATGGCCAGGGTGTTAAAAAAAAAAAAAATTAATTTCGCGTTTTTTTCTATGCAATGATGATCCGTGAGGTATATTAATATACTAACAGTTAATGGTCTTTGAAGGGCATAATTAATAAAACTTCCGATCCTATACTTATAATACATATCGTGACAAGCTGTCAGTGTTCATGCGAAAACATCACTGATCGTAATCTTCTTTTAGGAAGGTAAGGTAGATTAGATTAGAAGGGCCACAAGTTTTTCAGCTCAAGCTGTAATATGTTTTTTCCCTCGTAAAATAAAGTTTATTACATAATTTATTTACAGTGCGACTACACTAACCAAGGCCACCCAAGCAAATTTTCATACAAATTATCCAATCACAATTGAGTATTTAAACAATAGAATCTGCACAAATTGTCAAATTTTCGCTTTAAAAGCATATATTTTACTTTATATGTGTATGTATATGATCAAGAGTGAACAAGAAACAGTTCAAAATGTAGAATTCGACATCATTCTGTTATTCAGCGTCACAAATGTGATTAGAAAATTTGATTCAAAATTTGTTTGGGTGGCCTTGGTTGGTGTAGTTGCACTGTAACGAGGCTAGCACGTAAAAGTATAAATACACTTATAAACTTGTGGTCCACAGCTAATAAAATAACTATAAAATACTGTAAAGACTATTGCTATAATTATGGCCTTAACTATCAATAAAGTATATAACATATAATAAAATAACTATAAAATACTATAAAGACTATTGCTATAATTATGGCCTTAACTATCAATAAAGTATATAACATATAATAAAATAACTATAAAATACTATAAAGACTATTGCTATAATTATGGCCTTAACTATCAATAAAGTATATAACATATAATAAAATAACTATAAAATACTATAAAAACTATTGCTATAATTATGGCCTTAACTATCAATAAAGTATATAACATATAATAAAATGACTATAAAATACTATAAAAACTATTGCTATAATTATGGCCTTAACTATCAATAAAGTATATAACATATAATAAAATCACTATAAAATACTATAAAAACTATTATTATAATTATGGCCTTAACTATCAATAAAGTATATAACATATAATAAAATGACTATAAAATACTATAAAAACTATTGCTATAATTATGGCCTTAACTATCAATAAAGTATATAACATATAATAAAATAACTATATATAAAATACTATCAGAAAAAAACTATTGCTATAATTATGGCCTTAACTATCAATAAAGTATATAACATATAATAAAATAACTATAAAATACTATCAGAAAAAAAACTATTGCTATAATTATGGCCTTAACTATCAATAAAGTATATAACATATAATAAAATGACTATAAAATACTATAAAAACTATTGCTATAATTACGGCCTTAACTATCAATAAAGTATATAACATATAATAAAATGACTATAAAATACTATAAAAACTATTGCTATAATTATGGCCTTAACTATCAATAAAGTATATAACATATAATAAAATGACTATAAAATACTATAAAAACTATTGCTATAATTATGGCCTTAACTATCAATAAAGTATATAACATTATAATAAAATAACTATAAAATACTATCAGAAAAAAACTATTGCTATAATTATGGCCTTAACTATCAATAAAGTATATAACATATAATAAAATAACTATAAAATACTATCAGAAAAAAACTATTGCTATAATTATGGCCTTAACAATAAAGTATATAACATATAATAAAATGACTATAAAATACTATAAAAACTATTGCTATAATTACGGCCTTAACTATCAATAAAGTATATAACATATAATAAAATGACTATAAAATACTATAAAAACTATTGCTATAATTATGGCCTTAACTATCAATAAAGTATATAACATATAATAAAATGACTATAAAATACTATAAAAACTATTATTATAATTATGGCCTTATAACTATCAATAAAGTATATAACATATAAATAAAATGACTATAAAATACTATAAAAACTATTATTATAATTATGGCCTTAACTGTCAATAAAGTATATAACATATAATAAAATGACTATAAAATACTATAAAACTATTGCTATAATTATGGCCTTAACTATCAATAAAGTATATAACATATAAAATAAAATGACTATAAAATACTATAAAAACTATTATTATAATTATGGCCTTAACTATCAATAAAGTATATAACATATAATAAAATGACTATATATAAAATACTATAAAAACTATTATTATAATTATGGCCTTAACTGTCAATAAAGTATAAAACATATATTAGTTTTAATTTGACACGGTTTTCTTTGTTATTCGTAGGGCTTTATCTCCGGTATTGACCGGTTGAACAATAGAATTGAATTGAATTGCTCATTATGAATTCACCGGGATGTATCCATATACAGCCCTGGGTTGTATATGGATACATCCCGGTGAATTCATAATGAGCACTGAAATGCTATTCTTCGTGCTATTCATATAGTATTCATGCTAAATAACACTCCAAAAAATACCAGAAAATGCCTCAGATTGCTTCGAACGAAAACCTTATCAAATTTAAACTAAGTCAGATAAATACCTCGAACGTCGGCAATAAGCCTATAAATCCCTCGGGCCTACGGAACTCGGGATTTATATGGCTTATTGCCTCCGTTCTCGGTATTTATCTCTTACATAAAATGACTATATATAAAATACTATAAAAACTATTATTATAATTATGGCCTTAACTATCAATAAAGTATATAACATATAATAAAATAACTATAAAATACTATCAGAAAAAAACTATTGCTATAATTATGGCCTTAACTATCAATAAAGTATATAACATATATATCTTGTTCTAATGTATGCTTTTCATTTCCCTGTACAACATTTAAAACTGTTTTCTTCAACTCCACATGCAAACCAAAACAAGACTAAGTAGAGTGGCCGCGGGTTCCTTTGACGCTGCTAGCAAAGTCAATTTCCTCTTCCGCTGATGTTTTTTCATTTTTTCTTTTGCTGTATTGGCTTTC
Source organism: Actinostola sp. cb2023 (assembly GCA_033675265.1). NCBI lineage: Eukaryota > Metazoa > Cnidaria > Anthozoa > Actiniaria > Actinostolidae > Actinostola > Actinostola sp. cb2023. The sequence goes on from JAUJYZ010000132.1 coordinate 232,899, forward strand.
GATCAAGAAACAAGAAGCAAAAGCCAATACAGCAAAAGAAAAATGCAAAAACATCGACCAAAGAGGAAACTATGCTATTAGGGTACCTTACGAACGATCAAGAAACAAGAAGCAAAAGCCAATACAGCAAAAGAAAAATGCAAAAAACATCGACCAAAGAGGAAACTATGCTAGTAGGGTACCTTACGAACGATCAAGAAACAAGAAGCAAAAACCAATACAGCAAAAGAAAAATGCAAAAACATCGACCAAAGAGGAAACTATGCTATTAGGGTACCTTACGAACGATCAAGAAACAAGAAGCAAAAGCCAATACAGCAAAAGAAAAATGCAAAAAACATCGACCAAAGAGGAAACTATGCTAGTAGGGTACCTTACGAACGATCAAGAAACAAGAAGCAAAAACCAATACAGCAAAAGAAAAATGCAAAAAATATCGACCAAAGAGGAAACTATGCTAGTAGGGTACCTTACGAACGATCAAGAAACAAGAAGCAAAAACCAATACAGCAAAAGAAAAATGCAAAAACATCGACGAAAAAGGAAACTCCCCTGGCAGGGTACTTTGCCGGATCGTGTTGTGAAGATGCTGTTTAGAGATCTTGTGTTTCAGTGCTACTCCTAGTGCTTTTATACATATGTAATTACCCCCATACTCGACTTGACAACGCTTTGACGCCATTGCGTACCTACCTTCTCAAGATATCCTGTTAGAGGAACTTTTGTTATATTAACATAAGGATTAATTTTAAAACGATCCGATTAAATATGATCTTAAAAATCGATATAAAAACAGGCAAAGACCGAATTACACAACAATGGAATACCGTACATGAATTGCGACAATTTCAAGACCTTCAATTAGATGAATAAAAGCAGTAATATGGCATATTCTCAAATCTATTTTTGATATAATTGAATTCTCTCCTACTGAAGGCGACAAGGCAAATTGACAAATCATACAGATTGGGATCTAACAGATTGTATCTGTGCAATGTGTGGCCGGTAAATATGAAAAAGATTTAGAAATTCACACAGACAATTATATTATTATAAATAATTGAGTGAAATAACAATATCTGTCTTGCGGGATGTTTTATCCTTTAAACCGCGGAGATCCCAATCAAGTGCTGTGTAGGTGTCGTTAGGAAAACTAGTGTTGTGCTTTTAAGAGAATGAGAGGATTCAACAGTCTATACTCGTGATGTACTAAGCAGTTTTATACCCCATTCACGCACACCGTACCAAACCTTTTCCTCTAATATCAGGGCATCTAATTTCACAGGAATCAAACTACCTGGAATTTCATGCTCGAGCTGAGAGTCCAGTAGCCTCCTTTACAGCCTTCAAAGGAGGCTAAGAGTCCAGAGGTGCTCTTCGGCGCGGGCTACTCATAAATTAAGGACGGTTTACCAGCAGTTTTGTGCCAAAGGTTATGCAGCATTTGTATATTTTGTTCTAAACCTGTTTTACTTAAACCACTGTACTTTTAAACATGCTTTGATGTGATTGGTCTACAAAAGGTAGATTAATGGCTAGCCACCATTCTAACCATTCACAGGTTATTCAAATAATATTATAATTATGTAGTTTCCTTTCGCCGAGGAAACGTTTACTACACGTCGGTCGTTCTAATATATCACTACAGGATCTTCGTTGAAAAGGCTTACACATACTAGACTTGCTTCCCTGGGTGAGGATGGGCGGGGTACTCCCGGCCATATATAGCTAATTACATAATCGTTGTCGGGTTGAAAATCATGAAAGCTATGACCAAAAGGAATTCTGGGAAATTAAAACTCTCAAATAACACCGTCAAATGATTGACCTTTTTATCCAGACTTGTAGAATCTTAGTTAAACAGCTCATATACCTTCAAAACTACGAGAACATTGAATATATCTGTATGTAATGTGGCTCATGAACTGATTTCCCATCCATCCTTGCGGTCTCAGCTTCTATGATGCGACAACGATTATGCAATTAGCTATATAAGCCATATATAGAGCGTTCCGAGCCACTGAAGCGATCTTTAAATAGGGTATCAAAATTTGGATTAGTCCGGCTCTGATAGAATATTCAATCCTTATAGGTTGTGTGGATTTCTATGATTCCATGAGTATACTATCCGGTCCTCAGTAACAAGGATATCGTATCCTGGCTTATAATTAATAGCACATCCGGTTCGAGCCGGTGAAAATGATATGTTTTCTCAAACTCATTAATAATTCAGGACTATACCGTGAAGGAGGTAAGATAGAAGAAGAATCATTAATGCCTACGCTTCGCCGGTGTTTTCAACCCACGTCTCGGTGTTTAATTTGGATATCGGATGAAACACTCTTTCTCGTGTTTGATCTTTGTTTTTCTATACACTGTCATAGTATATAAGACGAGGTTCTCTACCTTCATTTTATTCCTTTACGCCCTTTATTTACTTAGCGAAAACTAGTTTCGTTTTCTCAACCTCCTCAGTTCGTTTCTATACACTAAAAACCTGGCATATTTCCAAGTTATTTTTTTATCGAATATCTTGTTAGCAATCAGACTGTTGAAGGTTCTTTTTATATCTGAGACAAATTTGAACAAATTGTAGCCGTGACAGGCTTAGTTTCCTCTGGATCAGTTTCATTTTTCGTTTAATATGCATTGAAGCATTATTCCAAATGTTACTCCGATGCGGGAGGGAGAGTTATTCATTCTGTATTCGTAATTATGTTTCAGTATAACTCAAAACCAAGGACACGGCTCCGGTCATAAGATCGACTATGTACTTATCATTTGCGTGAATACCACCTACCAATGGTGCGTTTATTTGGAGTTATTTCAGTGGTATCAGTGAACAAAACTTTATCACGCTTATCTCCCGCTTATCTCTACTACAACATTGAAGTAATATTGCCGGGTAATGATAATGTTGTAACTCAGTGTAGTGTTCTTAAAGAGAAGCAATATCCTCACGGGTACTGATAGTGTCTGCACTCTATTTGCACATGATAAAGTAGCCGTACTCAAGGAAGATGGATACTTGTTATGGATAGAAACGTGTTTGATTGAAACTCTGTTGTCACTAGCAACGATGGTTATCTAAGTTTGTTAGCAATAATTTTAATACTTTTATTGCTGCGGAACCAGCTGGCAGGTGGAGGTGTTTTACGATGCGATCTTCAAAGTGGTTTGCACACTGACAGTTGTAAAAGTGAAACCGGATGAGAGCCCAATATACACCACTACTAAATTGAAGCTCTTACAGGGGCGTAGCAATGACTTTGGTATAAGTGGGTATGCCTAAAAGCCCTTCAGTATTTATCATACTCTCTTGCTGTACTAGAGAGAAGAGATCGTCTGATAGCGATTGGCGAAAGAAAATCACCAGCCCGGACTTTAAAACGGGTCTTTTTTAGGTAGGCTAAACAGCCTCGATCTACAGTAACTAAAAAATCTAACGTCCATATTTTAAAATACAACATAAAGTGACTGTGAGCTTATGTGGCCTTCATATATATAGTGTAAGAGAGCTGAACAAACTCGGTAGGATTGTTTTTCAGTAGCTAGAACTAATGCACTTGTAGTCTTACCTTGTCTCACACACCTCGGTATGAAGGACACGCACGTCTCCCTCTCTCTCTCTCTCTCTCTCTCTCTCTCTCTCTCTCGTGGTCTGCTTTGAACTGAATTCGTAGGGTGTTTTATCTTACGATCTTTAATGTGCAATTAAACTATATATTGCTCATCATATATAGATCCGGCTTAGTGTTATCATCAATAATACCAATTACGTACAGTTCAGGAACAATTATTTATATGAGAAATATGACTCTGAAAAGTAATTGAAGGCAAATTAAATATATCAGATATATGAGCGTTGATAATTGCTGCGAGCCGCCAGGCGAGCAGCGAAACTAATCTTGACGGAGTTCCTGTGTCATGTGTGGTCGTGTGGGATCTGGGCACTTATGTGGATGCGGCGAGAGTCGAGACTGCATTTCACGGAGTGGGTTTGTGGAGATGATTTGTGAGCCACGGTACTTTTGATCAGCGCACACTCGCAACACGTTCAATCGATATTGAGTATCGTTTATTTTTCGCTGATTCAAGCCAGGAAAGTGTTCGTTTTCTACAAATCCATGATGTCAAATGCAACTTTATTCATTGCTGGAAGCATTCATCAGGGTCATGAACAATTTAGTGACATTTCAAGGGGAAGACCATGTTCTTTTATGAGTTTTCAGCGCTGTTATGGTTGTGTGCTCAGTCACGTCCAGTTCCACAATGAAGTACATAAGCTTAAGTTACTTCTACAGTGAGTCGATCAGAGTTGACCGAAGGAGACAGCATGTACTTGAATGCTTTTGAAAGACACAGTTAGTATCCCCGATGCTGTCGCTGACCTATCTACCTGATCGAGCTCGTTGGTCTTCGTCAAACCAATCCGGCCCATGCCATTGGCATTGAGGCAACTACTGAATCAAATTATACGATCCATCCTGATGTACTTTTATCTTCTACAAGTCTGCTATGAGGCTTCGACATCTTTCCTGATATCTGCCAGTAACATTGTATATAATATACACCAAACACAATTCTCTATTTCATTGAATCCATATTTGTATTAATTTAATACTGCATATCAGTAGAGTACAAACTATTACAAGCGTGTAACATAAATAGTGCAAAGTATTGCATGCTTTTAGTGCTGGTACATGTCTATAGCTGTCTGTCCATGACCAGATTATTATAGCGGGTGGGAATGATAATTAATAGAGACATGGAATGGAACAATGTGACCGGGATGGGAATGAGAATCAATGGAGATGTGGGATGGGAACAATGGGACAAGGGTGGGAATGAGAATCAGTAGATATATGGGAGGGAAATAGGTTTCTTGTAAGCTAGAACACATGACACAGTAATAAAGTTATTATTATTATTATACCACATTTTTATTATTTTATTTTACAACTAATGCACCTTGCTGAAAATTAAGGGACAACCACATGTATGCATTGACAGCTACATTTCACTTTTATGTGTTACCATGTACTGTACGGCAGTGCACAACTCGCAGCACTTCACTTTCTACCAGAAACGACTAGTAATAATAGTAATAGAGTACAAACAATTAAACTGTGCAACATTTTATACTAAATAGTATACTAAATAGCGCTAGTTAAACAATAGAAAACAATAGAAATATTTAACAAATAGAAAACGTTTCCCGTGTTTACATAGCCTGATATAAACACGAGGAAAGTTTGCCGGGAGAAGTCTCGAGCTCTGTGTAAACGATTGAAGAATGCTATTTTCTGTCAGAAAGTTACAGAAGAATGCTTGTTACACTTTGTTTTTATATCCTGTGAACACGAAACACGAAGAAAAGCTGAGCCGAATCACGATCAATGACGAAGAGTCGTCAAACTTTCCAGTGCTGAAATATTTGACATCTTGATGAATGGAGCACGAAGTCAGGTAGCCAAATATCTACAGTTTTGTCGTATTTTTGAATCTTTTCGTCGCTTTTCTCGACAAGAATGATTGTATAAACGATGGACGTTTCTGAGACATTTCAAGATATTTTTTCTCTTTGACATATTTTACTAGAGATATGAATGTTCTGGCGAACCCACCGTGTAGCTATAGAATCGCTCTGTTTTTACTCTTTTGTGAGTATAAGCTTAAATACGGCTATCTTTTCTTGATATTTTTAGTCGTACACTTGAGAAAATATAAGACTTATGTGTAGCTAAGTATAACTTACAAAATGGTTTATAGTATGTGATTGAGAAAACTGAGCCGTTATATTTAGTTTTCTTCGTTATTGTGGACAGAAATAATTGGACGATTCGTCGAGTTTCTTGCCGGCCGAGTTTGAATGAACTTGAAGCTCAATTCTTGCAAAATTACTTAATTTTCGGTTTAAAATCATCAAAATCACATCTAGATAGAACTTGAACTTAACTAAACAATAAAAACTGTAATTCTATGGCTTTTGTTAAAGGAGCACTCTCACAGGTAATGCATTGCGCGCCGTGTTATTGTTTACATACGGGATACTACTTAGATTTGGCAAGAACGCACGTGAAAAGTACACGTGAAAAGTTCGCCTTTCGAATTCCGATACGGATCAGCAATGGCAAGTCCGGAGTTCTCCAGAGAAACTCTTCCTTCTCGTGTGGTAAGTAGAAATCCGCCATTTTCGTATCATACGAAAATGGCGCTGAGGGGTTCAAGGCGCGCAATGCATTACCTGTGAGAGTGCTCCTTTAAGTAAATAAAACATGTTTGACAACAGAAAAAAATACAATTGTGGTCAGTTATTTTTACAATCAAATCCACTGCATTGCTTCAAGGTTGTTCAAGGTCATGAACCATGTTTACATAGCCTCATATCAACATAGTAATTAACCAATCATGCTCGAGGATCCAGCGGTTTTTGTCCGCGCTCCGAAGTCACCGGCCGAAACAACCCGCTGGATAAATTACCTACTAGTACGAGTTCTGGGGCGTGATACGCTCTCAAGCGGATTTAGTATAGCTCCCATTTCAGACCCTAAAGAAATGTCAAAAATGAAGTGATAACTGAAGTCCAGATTGTTCATAATGATATATACGCTGAAAACTCTGTATTCCGTACTCGTGGTGCGTATTCTTTCAGTTGGCGGTACTTGTAGCTTCAAATCGTTTCTGGCCTCCCAATTCAAACAACACATTTACCAGCGCTAAGGATCGGATATCACTAGCAAAAATATCAAGCTTTTGCCATATCCTGTCGGTAGCTGTGCAAATACATATCATCCTTTTTTTTTTTAACGATAATTAAACGCTTCGAGAACCATGAAGGTCCATGAACTGTTCTGGCTTTAGGAAATCGATCCCGGGGAAAAACTAGAGTATGTGATCGATCGCATCACGCAAATGCATTTCTTTAAAACATCCGTCAACATGGACGCTATCTTTGAAAATTATGGTCGAGTTTTGATTGGCCCTCTTTTTTACCCTCAAAAAGAGGGCCAATCAAAATCAAGATTCGTATCACGCCACAGAACTCGTAATAGCAGGTAATTTATCCAGCGCGCGTTATATCTAAATTAATTTATAACACTATTTAGTACTAAATATATTATTATTAATGTTGCACGGTTTTAAGTGTTTGTACTCCAATAATAATAATAATAATAATAATAATAATAATAATAATAATAATAATAATAATAATAATAAATAATAATAATAATAATAATAATAATAATAATAATAATAATATAATAATAATAATAATAATAATAATAATAATAATAATAATAATAATAATAATAATAATAATAATATAATAATAATAATAATAATAGTAATGATAATAATAGTAAAACTGATAAATAGAGTACAAATAGTACTAATTAAAAAAAATCTAAATATTACTAATTGCTGAAATATTCAACAAAAAAAGCTATTTATAAAACGAGAGGCCATGGCGTATCGGTGAACATAGATACGAGCCGAAGGCGTGTATCTTTTTACCCGATACAACTGACGGAGATTTATAAATGACTTCTAAAACCCAACATTCATTGAACTGATATTCAATAATTTCCTATGGAAAAAGTTAAAGAAACAGTCACAAATTTGTAAGTAAGAGATGCTAAGTCGTCCCACATTTGAAAGAGATATTGTAGGTATCAGTTGGAACCTAGTAATATTATGCCAAAATTGCCTGTGTGAAGGTCAGTGATGCGATACTAAAACTGACACCTTTGCATACAGGCCTGTGTTTCAGTTAGTCAGTTTATATATTAATAGTAGAACTGATTAATGAAACATGAGTGTGCTATCACTTTTATTTGGCTGTATGAGTGTATGTATTATAATAATAATAATAATAATAATAATAATAATAATAATAATAATAATAATAATAATAATAATAATAATAATAATAATAATAATAATAATAATAATAATAAAAATAATAATAATAACAACAAACTTTTTTACCACATAAATATATATCAGTTTACACCGATTTCCAAGATGTTTGTGCAACTGTGATGCTGTGTTATAACTAAAAGTTTTATTAATCAGTTCTATAACTAAAGCCTGGCAGGTCGGTATGGGGGTTTAGACTGAGGCCTCGGCCACACTAATAGTACTAATGAGTTTTCGTTTGAAAACACATCGTCTTTATATAGATAGTGATAGATAGTGAGTAGCGAAAAAGCCGGCGTTTTGAACAAAAACAAAACGGTAGTATGCTAGTTGGTTTCTACTAATACAATTACACTACTCGTTCTCGTTTCAAATAGTCAACTCGGTGCTACGCGCCACGTTGACTATATTGATTCATACTGAAAACGAGAACGAGTAGTCTAATTGTTAAATTGCTGGTTTGCACTTACGTCATCGTAAAATTTTCTGGGTCTTATATTGAATATAATTGAACAAAAGGTCTTACAACCAAAAGAGCAGTCAAAATCATGTATCTCAACCATTATTTAGTGTGAATGTATGGGGCCGCCATCTTGGTGTACAACCGTAGTACACCAACATGGCGGCCAAAACACCGAGGATCAAAATCACGTTAATATTACAAACAACTCAGTTTCTCAATAGAGATATTAATAAAATCAAACTTACATATCATTTACGAAGTAAAAAACGTAACATTTGAAGCAAATTTCCCTAATTCTCTGGTTTTAGAATACACGTGACAGTGTTGCGTGACAGAAATTGACTCTCAATAAATCAGAAACCAAACATCGAAAGTACACATATTTTTTTGTGAAGACTTTTCTTATGGATATAAACAAAATATCAAACAAACAGTTTTGTACGATGAATATTTTAGATTTTAGCGTTTTGATGACGTCATGTGCAAACCAAGAATATACTGTCTTCAAAAATTCATGAATAATTAATGAGCATTTGAACCAATAAAGTAAAATATTTCTGTCACGTGCATGCTATTTTATACCTGACAAAAGCTCAGCATTCTTAAAGCCCGGGGAGGGATTTGATTTCGGCCCCAGGGAAAAGCTAATCATGCTAATAATTTATTAATTATTGAGGGTCCTTATTAGTGACATGCTCTTTAACTCTTTTGGTCCTTTATCAGTACATTGTGGAAGAGAACGAATTTGGAGTTGCATGTGGAGGAGGCACTGGCATGTTAACTGTGTTAGAATTTTCAAAACTGTGACGAACTTGAAATGATCGACAGACTCATTTAGACAGTATAGAAAACAGCCGACTGAACCCATGGGGAACAATAAAAGAGTCTCATTCCAACATGAATTTTTGAAGTCCTGTACTAATGACAGTATATAGAAAACAGCACTGAACCCATGGGGAACAATAAAAGAGTCTCATTCCAACATGAAATGTTGAAGTCCTGTACTAATGACAGTATAGAAAACAGCACTGAACCCATGGGGAACAATAAAAGAGTCTCATTCCAACATGAAATTTTGAAGTCCTGTACTAATGACAGTATATAGAAAACAGCCGACTGAACCCATGGGGAACAATAAAAGAGTCTCATTCCAACATGAATTTTTGAAGTCCTGTACTAATGACAGTATATAGAAAACAGCACTGAACCCATGGGGAACAATAAAAGAGTCTCATTCCAACATGAAATGTTGAAGTCCTGTACTAATGACAGTATAGAAAACAGCACTGAACCCATGGGGAACAATAAAAGAGTCTCATTCCAACATGAAATGTTGAAGTCCTGTACTAATGACAGTATAGAAAACAGCACTGCTGAACCCATGGGGAACAATAAAAGAGTCTCATTCCAACATGAATTTTTGAAGTCCTGTACTAATGACAGTATATAGAAAACAGCAATGAACCCATGGGGAACAATAAAAGAGTCTCATTCCAACATGAATTTTTGAAGTCCTGTACTAATGACAGTATAGAAAACAGCACTGAACCCATGGGGAACAATAAAAGAGTCTCATTCCAACATGAATTTTTGAAGTCCTGTACTAATGACAGTATATAGAAAACAGCACTGAACCCATGGGGAACAATAAAAGAGTCTCATTCCAACATGAAATGTTGAAGTCCTGTACTAATGACAGTATAGAAAACAGCACTGAACCCATGGGGAACAATAAAAGAGTCTCATTCCAACATGAAATGTTGAAGTCCTGTACTAATGACAGTATAGAAAACAGCACTGAACCCATGGGGAACAATAAAAGAGTGAATTTTTGAAGTCCTGTACTAATGACAGTATATAGAAAACAGCAATGAACCCATGGGGAACAATATTAAAGAGTCTCATTCCAACATGAATTTTTGGAGTCCTGTACTAATGACAGTATATAGAAAACAGCAATGAACCCATGGGGAACAATATTAAAGAGTCTCATTCCAACATGAATTTTTGAAGTCCTGTACTAATGACAGTATATAGAAAACAGCAATGAACCCATGGGGAACAATAAAAGAGTCTCATTCCAACATGAATTTTTGAAGTCCTGTACTAATGACAGTATAGAAAACAGCAATGAACCCATGGGGAACAATAAAAGAGTCTCATTCCAACATGAATTTTTGAAGTCCTGTACTAATGACAGTATATAGAAAACAGCAATGAACCCATGGGGAACAATAAAAGAGTCTCATTCCAACATGAATTTTTGAAGTCCTGTACTAATGACAGTATATAGAAAACAGCAATGAACCCATGGGGAACAATATTAAAGAGTCTCATTCCAACATGAATTTTTGAAGTCCTGTACTAATGACAGTATATAGAAAACAGCAATGAACCCATGGGGAACAATAAAAGAGTCTCATTCCAACATGAATTTTTGAAGTCCTGTACTAATGACAGTATATAGAAAACAGCAATGAACCCATGGGGAACAATAAAAGAGTCTCATTCCAACATGACATTTTGAAGTCCTGTACTAATGACAGTATAGAAAACAGCAATGAACCCATGGGGAACAATAAAAGAGTCTCATTCCAACATGACATTTTGAAGTCCTGTACTAATGACAGTATAGAAAACAGCACTGAACCCATGGGGAACAATAAAAGAGTCTCATTCCAACATGAATTTTTGAGGTCGTTCAACAAACTCGCAGATTTTTATCAAGTCTAAAACCACTCGGCTACGCCTCGTGGTTTTAATTAAACTTGCTTGATAAAACACTCCTGCTCGTTTATTAAACTTCACGTAAAGCTGATTGATTTTCATAAGGAGGGGACCAAAATCTTAGGTATATATTTTTCTTATATAACGAAACCTTCGTAACAAAAACACAAAAAACAATTTCGATTGAGTTCTTGAAAGTTTTACTACGTGCACGTGTCGCGGAATATATGCAGGAACTCTAGGACTAACTCTGCCAGGATACAGGTAATCAAATCCCTTGCTATATCTAAAGTCCTTTATGTTTGTGCCAAACTTTGTGTGCCAAAGTATTTTATATAGGAAGTTAAAAACGAAATTGTTAATTTTTTATGGAGTGGCAAAAAGCCGAAAGTAAAATATAAGACGGTAATTTCTGATTACTGCGAAGGGGGTCTAAAGCTACCAGCCGACATATATTGAGTCAAGCGCAACGTATTGTCTGGGTGATTAAAGGAAGAAACTAGAACTTGGAAAATTATACCAGATATCCAACTAAAATCAATTGGAGGAAGACAGGGTTTGACAGCAAATGTTGATCCTGCTCTGATACCTAAAGATCTGCTAAAATTTTATAAGGATATTCTAGGACGTGTTTCGTGTTCCTTGCCAATTCTTGAAGACAATCCAAATAGTATTTTATATCAGCCACTCTGGAACAACAAACATATTACAATTCCACGACAAATAATTAACACATTGGCACTACAAAAAAAGGGTTTCAAAAACATTAAGGATATCCTCACTGAGGATTGGATTCTCTCTTGGGAAAACTGCAAAATCTAAAGGATTTAGGGAGAATGAATGTTTCCAATGGATGTCCATAATTAATTGTATTCCATTACATTGGAAAACGTCACTTGATTTAAATCAGAAATCTGAGTTAAATTCTCTGTTTAACGAAAGCACGATTTTTATTAACGGTCAACAGAGAAACATCGGAACTGAATCAAACAAAAAAACGTATATCAATGGGACATTAATAGTTAAAGTGCCTATAACCCCTGTGAGATTGTTTTAAAATTATATTCAATATAAGCTGAATGAGTTGGTGGGTTCAGTATTTTGTGATTTGAACCTTGCGTTTATGAGTTATAGAGGTTTGAAATCTCAATATGCAAATTTGATGACGTCTACTAAGACTTCATTTATTATACAAAAACGCCCTTGTGCTGATTATTGACATTTGAAAACTTACAGAATATTTTCACAGTCTTTATAAATGATTTTATAACTTTTTCCCCATTTCAAAAAATAAGCTCTTCTTGAAAAAGTCTAAATAAGTTATGGCAAATTCCTGGGTTGACGTCATCAAATTTGCATATTGAGATTTCAAACCTCTATAACTCATAAACGCAAGGTTCAAATCACAAAATACTGAACCCACCAACTATTCAGCTTATATTGAATAGATTTTTGAAAGAATCTCACAGGATTTATAGGCACTTTAAAAGCAAAATTGAACCCCCCATGCACTACTTCACAGATTGCGATAGTAAAAAGATTAGATATTGAAAATATAATATGGAAGCAGGTTTATGACCGTATCTATTAACACTTACATGAGAGCTTTTCAGTACAAGTTACTTAGCAACATTTTATTTTTATCGGGATCTTTTCACTGCAGATTCAAGCTGGTTACCTCACCCTTGTGTTCCTTTTGCAAATCTTATTTGGAAACAGCTTATCATATCTTTGCAGAGGGGTTTTTGGCAATATTCGGGAAAACACTCAAATTTGCCTTCTCTTGGTGATTTTAACAATGTCGGTAAAATGATGCATTCTTTCGACCTTAACAATTTAGTGACACATTTGCCTTAATTCTCTTGGTGATTTTAACAATGTCGGTAAAATGATGTATTATTTCGACCTTAACAATTTAGTGACACATTTGCCTTAATTCTCTTGGTGATTTTAACAATGTCGGTAAAATGATGTATTATTTCGACCTTAACAATTTAGTGACATGTTTGGGGATCAGAAGGTGTCACGTGACCTGTCACGTGATAAAACACCTTTTTAAATAGTTCAGCAGCCGAGACACATTTATAATTAACACATATAGAGAACACTAAAATCACTATTATTCCATGCAAGAGGCTTAAAATGGGATAACAATGGCGCAAGGCATGAACAGGATAGATCGAGATCATCATCTCCATCAGAAAAGAATTGATGTAATTTCAGACTTGTTCGTGTAATGCTGTGCGAAATTATTAAGTTAAAACTCAGTTCGTCTATGAAAGCATCTCTCATTTCACATTACAAAATTTAAAGTGATCTTTTACAGTCATTCCTCGAGAAAGCTTTCAGAGAGCTTTACTAGCTTTATATTTCACTGCCCAGTACTAAGTAGTCTCATTCAGTAAACTCAGGTGCTTCCTCAGTACACCGCCGAAGATCATAATTCATCTTTCGAGAATCGAGTGGAATTAAACGCTTAACGCGGGTCATGATTTCATCGTGTTTTCCTTTTCACCGCCCTCGCGTCATGATTGATTCCCTTACCTTATCTCATTGAGTAACGACTGATTTATCGTCATGAAGTATTTCCTGTCAGTCAGTGCAGTTTCCGAAGTCGAACTTACAGGAAATTAGAAAAACAAAACAACAACTCCTGGATTCGAGACAAAGCCCGCTAATGAATATTATTATAGAAATCTGGATCACTTTGACTTGCCGTAACTCCACTCGAGTTTGTTGTAATTTCCAAATTTTAAACTTCGATAATCAGCAGGCATGCATATCAGTTGTTGGACTGAAAATAAGACCAATGTAGGTGTTTTAACTACCTTTTTCGAGTCAATCTTCGTTTCGCGAATGTATCTTAACATTTCGAGCTAATTTGCATATTCACTTGCCGAACGTTTTATTTTGAAAACAAAAATATTTTTCTCTCGATTTGTAGCCTTCCAATACCCATCATATTATAGGACATGAATAACAAAGAAACCATCTTTTCTAAAATGATAAGTTTTTGAAAATCCAATGAAATCGAGCAGAGTTACGGCAAATCAAAGTGATCCAGATTTCTATTAATTTTGTCGAGTTTGCCCCAATGAGGGTTTATCACGTAATTTCAAAACTCATAGGACAAAAAATGATTATCATAACTGGAAAGAGCTCGTTGAAATTAGTAAAAATTGGTTGAAATTACATGATAAACCCTCATTCAAAATGGCGGCGAAAAACCGTGAAAGGGCTACTAGGTATTCAGCAGATATACATGATTGGCTGTGACGTAAATCTTTTTAATTAACCAGTTCAACTGGTTATAGTAACCAGTTCAACTGGTTATATTAACCAGTTCAACTGGACAGGTTATAGTTAGTTTTATTTGGCATTGCTCTCAGTAGCCGGGTAATATTGATTGAACATGATATTCAGGGCCCTCACTATAATGGACTATACGGTGTACGTGAGGCACCGACCGAAATGGGTACCATTTTTATGCTGGAGGTATATAAAACGGGGTAGGGATTCCACGAGTTGAAGTATAGAAAAGGGAAGGGAAACTGTGATTTAGGTATTCAAAAGGGGCTTTCAAAATATCTCGAACAGACGCACGATTCATCCAAGTCATCCCCTCAAGTGAAAAGTTTAGTAAAAATCGCTCGATTATTCGCCAAAACGCTTTTCTATTTTCCCTTTGTCTTTACAACATGTGAAAGGGTACCATTTTCTATGGAAGGTTTCTAAAACTCATTAATAATTCATGAACAATTGGTCCAATCAGGGTTGTCCAATCGGTCACATGCATGGATCTTTATAGCCCGATAAAACACTGATGAATAAAACATCAGTGTTTTATGACTTATAAAGACACTGATGTTTAAAACATCAGTGTTTTATGACATATAAAGACACTGATGTTTTATTCATCAGTTCTTTGTCAGCGATAAAGACTGCAAAGGTCTCATTTACTCGTATCATTGACCTTTGCATTGCACCGACAGCAAATTACGAATATCATTACCGTGTTTAATCGGCCATAAAGATCCGAGCCGTATATGCCGATAAAACACGGCCTCTCGTTTTATAAACTTCACATATGAAAGGGTTTTAAGGCGGTTTTAACCTCGGGGCGGAGCCTCCCTTATCAAACTTTGACGGTCTACTGAACAAAAGATGATGCACGGTCAATGTCACGTGATGGACCTACTTAACATCCATGTTGGCTTCTTTGTCAGACCCTTTGATTTTTACCGACGTCAAGGTTTTTGAAACGGCAGCGGTACGAGTAGCGAAGTAATGAAAGTATCAACTCAGTTGACTAGTCCAGTGGCGTAGCTACCCCATTGCGAAAAAGGCACGTGCCTACACAAAAAAACCAGGTTCATAAAGGCAATACCCCCTCGATGTAGACTTTCTCAAAGTCCGTTTTCCTATCATTCTCGCGACTTCGTCGCTCGCTATCAGGATAGTGTGGTCGACTTGTGGCAAGTCTACCCTCAATGGCACTCTTGCCTCGATCAGTTGCTCGTGCCTACACTTGAACGCCACCCTGACTACGCCACTGTAGTCGTCATAAATAATTGATATTGCAGTAGTATTGGAGTAGGCGCAAGGGTACTATCTTTAACGTTCATTGATTAGGTGATTCATTATTTTTTAGTGAAAATATTGACCGAATACTGACACCTTTCGTCCATTACTGTTTGTAAACTGCAAACACGGAGGATAGAGTTAGGTTCTACAAGTATTTTTTGCTAACGAAACCCACTATCTGGTCGTTAGCCGCGTAATATATTGCTGAAACATTATGAGAAACACGTAATGGCAGGAGGTTATAGATCAGTTTCAAATCAGCCAAAGCTTTGCTCGATTCGTTCTACAGAAGCGAGGTATATTGCAGTGCTCATGAAAGGGCAATATCATATGTGAATGTCGTTAGTTTATTGCTGATCATTCGCTATCTTGATGGATATTACATGCAAGTCAAGAAAGTACCGACTATACCGACATCGACGATAGTGTATTTTTGCTATACGACTAGTCTCAACATTTGTACGACTCTCACACTCACAGACACTGAAGCCTTTTCGATAAGCCAAAGTATCAAAGATAGGTGTTTTGTTGTTGTTGTAACGTTAGTGGATAGAGTAGTAGATGTTGGTTTTAGTGTAATTCATTTACTTATCACAGTCTATTTATCTGATGAATACTGAAGCCATTCAAGGCAAATATATTTAGTAAATGTGACTGATCCTAGCTGAGCTACCACACCTGCCTTCAAAGTGACCGGATGAAGAGGAAATGATTTATGTTGTACTGAGAGTACTTGGATTCTGTCTTACACCTCCTTGACAGCTTTGGTTTGTTTTGTATTAATTATGAGTGAAATTATATATATAATATACTAGGAAAACAATACTCATGCAGTTCCGAGGGTCGTACGTGGGTTCGAATCCCATCATATTTTGTTTCTCTTTCTCCTGTCTTTAAACGCTCAGCAGAACTTCTTGGGGCCGGATCTTCATAGCACTTTAACTTTTATTTACCACCAGAGGCGATATTTATTTGTTCCAAAGGGCATATCACAGAGGTTTCTCCTCCCTCCTAGCTAAAATAGTAATCTAGCAAATATTATTTAATCTTGTAATGCGCGTGTCAGCATCTTCCTATGAAACACGCGCAATATAAATATTACATTATTATTATTACATTTTTATTATCAAAAGCTCTCATCTCAAAAAGGCCGGAAACTGAGACAAGAAACACATTTACAGCTCGGTTTGACACTTCTTGCCGCCGGCTGCTAACAACTCAGACGGCAACTAAGCAACGGTATAAATAGAAGTCATATTCGTCATAATATTGTTCATTCCTTATTTTGCTTTATTTCATAGAGTGCTATTTAGAAAAGCGTGAAATAGTACTAACTTAAATAGTACTAAATAGTGCTATTTCTATTGTTTTCTATTGTTTCATTAGTGCTATTTAGTACTAATTAGTTATTTAGTTTTCAAGTTTTTCTAATTTGCACTCTAAGAACAGTTTGCATAATTACGTAGATAAATCTAAAGTTGTGCGCCCTCTGATTGGTCAAGATCGATTACGTCAAGTGGTGCAATAGTGGCCGCGTCATGGCACTTTACCACTGCTTCGCACGAAAATAAAGGAAAATACATTTCCTAAAAAATACAATTAATTGATTGAAAATTTCTAAGGAAAAAGTTATTGGCTCAAGGTGTTAAAATGGCGGCAGAATGTATAACTACTCGTTTAGAATTATGCCTATTAATATCGCTACTTTTACAAATTTCTCTGATATTCACCAATTGGTGAATACGGTAAACATATTCACCAATATCACCAATAAAGCATAATTATGGTCTCTAGACTTGCTTAATAATTCTTCATTAGCAGTATTTTGTCAGCTGTTTTCCACTGTCGTTTCTCTCTTGACTCAATGCAAACCTTGAATACATGAAGGAATAAGATGGACAATGTATTCCAGCTGCATGCTGCTTATAATTGAATTGGTTCTCAATAAAAATAAAAATGTTGTTTTGCGACTATTTTAAAATCAGAAATAAGCCTTTTTAAGGCTAGTTAATTATGATAGTTTATGACGTCGAGCAAGGTGATGTTGAGTGGAATACTATTACTTGGTTGCTCCTCAGATAAAAAAGGAACGTATTTCTTTTAAAATCGAATATTTTATACAATACTCGCCATGTTACTGGCAGATTGTTCTATTTTCGGACCGTTCAAACCAGTTTTTATGCATTTTCTATTTGATTTCGCAATCTACCTATGTTTGTTCCCTATCGTATATAGATATCGGCTTCATACGCGAAGATAACGCAGTTCACGGCCTAGTTGATCCATAGCCAGTAGGTAAATAACGGCATGCACTGACCAGTCTCAGTCTAATCAAGTTCATTCGGAAAAAAGCTCAGTATTAATTACCTTGTTGGCCGCTTCCCTCGTGAAAACTTGCTTTTACATCTATTCACTGCAGCTTGACAGACAAATCGTAATATTTGATACGTAAAATACAAGTTCAAAATACGAGTTAAAATTCAAAGGTTAAAATTCAATCAAACTCTCATTACTTTACTTCATAGTAACAGCCAATCAGATGACGGCCCCAGTTGGTGTCAAACAGATCGTCAAACACAGTTATTGATGTCCATATTTTACACTCTATGATTAATCTTCACCATAGATAAGCGTTACTAAAGAAACCAGCGATATCGACACTGCTTGGAATTCAATATAGAGGCTGCATGGCCATGGATTTTCAATGTTTGCTGTCAAATAATGACGACCCCAAAATATTTTTTTACGGCATATGTTAAAATCTGTAACAGCCGAAAAGTTCATATCAATCTCTCACCGAAAACTGCTTATAATTAAGTTTTATCTCGGTCGGGAAAAGCAACACGATAATTACTTACAGGAAAGATAGCGTGGGAAACATAGCCTGCACAGCTGTCGCAAGGACTCCTCCCTCACACTCCCCTAGCCCTCCCCCCTCATTCATTCATTCTGATCAATGTTTGAGCCTAACTTGGATTCATTCCGATTCAGGGTGTAAACCTTGTTTTGCCGTATTTACTCATGATCAGTGTACGACTAGGAACATCAAGGTTCAGGTTTTGAGTGTGGCTTAGTCAGAAATGTAACCGGGTTCACAAAAAGTGCACACGATTCTGGTGCAGTTTTACAAAAAGTGGGAACAATCTGGATCATATAGAGTTCTAGTTTGTTATTCCGAATCAAATCTTCCGGGTTTCACAGATTTGCCTGTCAGTGCAAGGGCGAATCCACAGGGGGGATCCAGATGGCTAAGTACTGTATGATGACGTCATATATACAATTTAACCCGCTGAAAAATCGAAATATGGAATGAAAGGGAGACCCCCTGGACTCCTTCCCTGTATCCGCCCTGATCTCAGTTGAACACCTCGCGAAAATGGAAATGCTGACCACGAAATATATCTGGGAAATTTATTTTATAAGTTCGTTTTTCCAAAGATTAACATTTTATATTTAACATGGTTTATTCGGGGAAATCCTATGCATTTCCTAGACAAATATTCAGCTTGGGATACCTGTGGTAGAGCTGCTTAATCAAATAATATTGGTTGATAACTGTTAACAACCAGATGGCGCTAATGAACACTAATCTAACAGCGTTGTCATGGTGATGGTAGTGTAGGCAGAGATAATACAAGCTCAGTGGTTGGTTTTAGTATGAATGTTATTGGTGCTTTGGTTGCTGAAAAATAAATAGAAACAACAAATCAATTGGCGAGAGAGACCAGTTGAATACTTAACTAATTATTTGACCAGGAACTCGGACTTTTATAGAACAATTATGCTGTGGAAGTTAAGGGAACCGATAGAGGCTAGAGGGAGGCATGGTGAGTAGTCATTGTCATACCGCAAGTCCTACAACATTGTCCTGGTTGCTGTACGTAGGCGCTACACACTGGGCACACGTTGATCGTACAAACGGCTTGATTGTTGGTGCATGAACACTGCTCACAACCTCTGTCATTAATCGGCCACCACCATGTGTGTCCATTGTTGTAGTGAGTACCCTTATGATAGCAATCTGTAAATGAGTAATCGTATTCAGTACGGTATTTACACAGGAAGCCCAACTACTCCGAGGCTATGCGCACGTCTTTGTTGTCGGGCTTCCTGTGGTTTTATATTGGGTCCCTGTGCCTGTACGCACGGAATCGCGTGGCGCATTTACGTGCGATCTTCTATTGAATGTAAACACGTGAACAAACGCAGGCGATTCGTGCGTGACTGAATCACAGGGAGCATAACTGTGTTATGAGAGTAAAAACAAGCCTACAATGAGCGTCAAAATTGTTGACACATTACCCATTTTGGAACCTATGCTATCGGTGTAGGATTGCATTTTGTGTTTAAAATATGAACTATACGCATCCAAAACCCCTCCCCCTCCCCTCCCCCTCTCCAATGTTGAAGATACATCATTGCCCATGAAAGAGCGCAACTGATGATCAACATTGTGCGGTGGGGGAGGGGAGGAGAGAGCGTACAGGTGGGTAATCTCACCATCCATAGTGGTGATAGTGTTTTTTGCTGATAACTGTATAGTGTTTCAACTAATTTTGACGCGCATTGTAGTATGGTGGGCGAAATGATGCAAAGTTCAAAAATTAAAAATCATTGTCAACATCAACAGAGTGTTTGACACGAACTCAATTTTGAAACCAGCCAACCCTAGCCTCCTTTGCAGACGCTTTTAATGTCGCGGTTTTAACCCTCTGCGACATTAAAAGCGTCTGCAAAGGAGGCTAAGCCAACCCGGGATCAGTCGATACTTGGTGCGAGCACTGTTTCTTATTCTCTTTTTTTACTATATTTTATTATTTTTTATTTTTTATTTTCTTTTTATCTTTTTCTTTTACATGCAAGCTTATTTCATCTCGATCTCAGTTACGAATACCCTTTGGAAATTCAAATTGTTCCCAGTCTCCCTCTCAGTTTACCACAGGAAGACCATGCAAGGGAAATAATTTGTTACTATTAGCCTTACTACTGAATGATCGACGTACCACAAACAGGACAACATTCTCCAGGACGAGTAACTTTCTTCTCACAGTTTTGAGGCAAAAGAGGACATTTCTTGTGATGGCAAAGGACGTTCCCATCGCTCTGACATCTACATGTCTCGCATGGATCTTCATTCACAAGACTTTTGTAGCGGTAGAGTTGGTCATGGACAACACAGTATCCTTCGACTACAAGACAAAACATGAACGATCTTTAACAACGACGAGAACAATTCAGCCTTTTGTTATATAACCATAACAGTGTCGAAACAAGTCTTGTTGCACAGACGATTCAGTTATATAACCATAACAGTGTCGAAACAAGTCTTGTTGCACAGACGATTCAGAATTATATAACCATAACAGTGTCGAAACAAGTCTTGTTGCACAGACGATTCAGTTATATAATCATAACAGTGTCGAAACAAGTCTTGTTGCACAGACGATTCAGTTATATAACCATAACAGTGTCGAAACAAGTCTTGTTGCACAGACGATTCAGTTATATATAACCATAACAGTGTCGAAACAAGTCTTGTTGCACAGACGATTCAGTTATATAACCATAACAGTGTCGAAACAAGTAGTCTTGTTGCACAGACGATTCAGTTATATAACCATAACAGTGTCGAAACAAGTCTTGTTGCACAGACGAGGGACTGACGTTCGAAATGTCACAGAATAAAGTTTCGTTTCTAGTCGGTTATATGAGATTTGTTCAAACTACAAGGCAACATACATGCTGAATGTCATTGGAAAGAGTTGCGTATAGTTCTAACCTTATCTACTAACATGACCCATAATTGCTCATGCTACCCTTCGGTCTTGTCGCATATTCTCGTTACCCTTATTAGGTTAGACATCAGCATATATCCTTACCTTTGGTTATTTGATAGACAGAGTTACTCCAATAAGAGCCCAATCCTTTCTTACAGTTATATGTACTGAGACCATACATGTTATATCGTAGATAGCCATTTTTATCACCCCAGCACTCCGAGCCGTACTGGACACCAAAGTACACGTAACCCATAGCAACGGCACCTTTCGCACAGTCATTAATGATTTCTCCGGGGGTCCTGTAAGCGCTGGATTTGAAATGATGTGTAAGAGCTCGATGAGGCGAAGGGCGGTCACGATAGCATCCAATGGCCTTCAATCGAGGTGCATCTAAAAACAAAGCTTCAGATACAACAAATACATAGATGACAGATTAAAATATGAATAATAAAAACATAAAATATCAATCTAAGGGAGAATAAAACTAAAAGTCCTGGTTGTTTGGGGGAGGCGGTAAAACTGTCATAGACCTCTGGTTTAGTATAGTGGCTTGTCCCCCCAATGGGGTGGGGGAAGGCAGTAAAACTGTCACAGACCTCTGGTTTAGTATAGTGGCTTGTCCCCCCATGTGGTGGGGGAGGCGGTAAAACTGTCATAGACCTCTGGTTTAGTATAGTGGCTTGTCCCCCCATGGGGTGGGGGAAGGCAGTAAAACTGTCACAGACCTCTGGTTTAGTATCGTGGTTTGTTCCCCCATGGGGTGGGGAAAAGCGGTAAAACTGTCATAGACCACTGGTTTAGTATAGTGGCTTGTCCCCCCCCCATGGGGTGGGGGAAGGCAGTAAAACTGTCACAGACCTCTGGTTTAGTATAGTGGCTTGTCCCCCCATGGGGTGGGGGAAGGCAGTAAAACTGTCACAGACCTCTGGTTTAGTATAGTGGTTTGTCCCCCCATGGGGTGGGGGAGGCGGTAAAATTGTCACAAACCTCTGGTTTAGTATAGTGGTTTGTCCCTCCATGGGGTGGGGGAAGGCGGTAAAACTGTCATAGATCTCTGGTTTAGTATAGTGGCTTGTTCCCCCATGGGGTGGGGGAAGGCAGTAAAACTGTCACAGACCTCTGGTTTAGTATAGTGGCTTGTTCCCCCATGGGGTGGGGAAAGGCGGTAAAACTGTCACAGACCTCTGGTTTAGTATAGTGGCTTGTCCCCCCATGGGGTGGGGAAAGGCGGTAAAACTGGTTTAGTATAGTGGATTGTTCCCCCATGGGGTGGGGAAAGGCGGTAAAACTGTCACAGACCTCTGGTTTAGTATAGTGGCTTGTCCCCCCATGGGGTGGGGGAAGGCAGTAAAACTGTCACAGACCTCTGGTTTAGTATAGTGGTTTGTCCCCCCATGGGGTGGGGGAAGGCGGTAAAACTGTCATAGATCTCTGGTTTAGTAGTGGCCTGTCCCCTCATGGGGTGGGGGAAGGCAGTAAAACTGTCACAGACCTCTGGTTTAGTAGTGGCCTGTCCCCCCATGGGGTGGGGAAAGGCAGTAAAACTGTCACAGACCTCTGGTTTAGTATACTGGTTTGTCCCATCATGGGGTGGGGGGAGGCGGTAAAACTGTCACAGACCTCTGGTTTAGTAGTGGCTTGTCCCCCCATGGGGTGGGGGAGGCGGTAGTGGTACTCAACAAAGTTTGATATACGGGGTAGCTCCTCCCCGAGGTCCAAACCCTTTCCATTTTATAAATCATTTCTGACAGAAAAGGTAACCCTGTTATATACCTTCCATGGAAAATGTTGTAATGACAAAGGACAGATAGAAAAGCTTTGTGGCTAATAAACGAGCGGCTTTGACTACTGACTGTTCACTTGAGTGAATCACTTGGATGCCGAATCAGCCTAGTGCGCATGCGTCCTATGCGCTTTGTGAATAAATCAACGATTGATTGATTGTTTGATTGATTGCGTCTGTTCGAGATATTTTGAAAGCCTCTTTTGAATACCTAAATGACAGTTTTCTCTACCCTTTTCTATACTTCAACTCATGAAATCCCTTAGCTTTTATAAATACCTCCAGCATAAAAATGGTACCCATTTCGGGCCTCTTCGGCCGAGAGTTTTACCACGGGATTCCCGCGGGCTAGGGTCAGCAGCGCGAGTCCGTTTAACACCGTTAATAAAAGAATTTACTGATATTACCGCTGGCCACCATGGGATGAATTGAAGATAATCCGACATCTCAAACAATTTTCCTCGTTAAAAAAATAAACAACAGCAAAGCAAATGTAGATGTTCTTCTTTATCAGATCAACTGAAGTGGAAAACGATAAAAGTTTGTTTTATCAACGAAACTCGTAAAACGGCAGCTGATAGCCGCTCGATCAAACCGTTAACCGATCACGGTAGAAACCCATTTCCTATCAGAATAATTACGTTCACTAATCGGTAGCCGCGCTCGAGTGGACCATTCGCGCATCAGATATTGGGATCGATGGCTCTAAGAATTATTTTGTAAACCCAAATTAAAATACTCATATATCATATATTTTTTGTCACTTGACCGTATGGTATATTGTGCGATGAAAATCATGTACCTTCATCAAGGAAAACCTCTTTCAGCTGTAGTTGACTGTTCTTCTGGTTCCAGCGGGCCTCCTTAAGACAATAATCGCAAAGAGAACATTGTTTTTGTTCTTGTAGTGACTTTGCAGGTATTGATAGTTTTTATCATTATCAGGATTATGGGAACTCAATTCATTGATTCCACGATGTGAGTATTTTTGACATTAATTTTGTTCCGTCCCTTCGTTTAAGTTATGCTGAAAATATGTTGATAATAATAATAATAATAATAATAATTTAATTCTTGAAAAAGCGCATTACATATAAATCTCAATGCTCTTTACAAGTAAATAAGAAAAATATGAAAAAAAGATATGAAACCCTATAACTCACCTTGCCAAGTCCTCTGCCCACAGCAATATCAAAAGTGACCACAAAAGTGACCAAAAAGAGAAGTTGAGCCATTTGGTTTGCTGCCATGTTGATCTCAGTTATAGTTCAGTCTGTTTGTCCGAGTTTCTTTGGATCTTTTATTCGTTTTATTTTGGGAAAAGACAATGAAAGTAAAACAAAGAACAAATTAAATTAATTCGATCATTAATTTGCCATTTCCTCTCTAGAAATGTCTGACAAAAAGGTTATTGTTGTTGTTATTATCAATGTAATGATTGGTTCCGGCCGGTACTTCTCGGAACTGTAACCGGTCTCGGTGATCAGCGGGGGAATTCTTTTCAACCAATATACAAATATATGTAGGAAGATGAACAAAGTTTTTGATTCTACGAACGTCTTTAGAAGTATTTGTCAGTTTGATGAATATTCACATGCATGATCACAAAATACCACTTTTTAACGGCTCAAAACTCGCACGAGAGCGTTCTTTGTTTAGCAGCCACTGTCTCTCTTGACCACTAGTTGACACTTATTTGGGAATTACATGTAAATTAATTATTTACGCTATTCATTTTGTATTGTCGGCTAACAGTAACCTTTGCTCTTTATTTTGTTTTGACGTCGTTTTCAAAGAATTAAAATGGCGTTCACTTCGTGTAGTCCTGCAGACATTCCTTGTCTGTTTTTATCTGTTTTTACCGGTATTATATTAGACTGAATTAAATGCAAAATAAAGTATTGTATCGTATTTGTATTATCGTTTGACATTCTTTGCTTTATAGTTTCTGTTTTCGGTCATTTCCTCGCGTAATGTATACATTCGTCTTTCCTTTATTTGTCTCGGTTTAATTTCCATAGCATTTTAGCTCGTTTCTCATTCCAGGATATCATTGTTTATATCTCTCTTATCCCAGCCGCAGCTCAGACAGCGACCCCGCAGCAGGTGGAACTATCGCCGTCAATGAGGGATTAATTTGTTCGTTAATTATTTGTATGATTAGTTTGGCAACTGGAAGTCTCTATTCTTCTCTGTGTTAATTGGTATGGATGCATCAGCATGAGATCGCATCTTAATATCATCATCTACCGTTAGTCGATAATACGATCACATTCGATCTTGTGCCGCGACAAAAACGCTCGGCCTTGGCGTCCACCCCTTTGGGGGGAAAAAAGGGATACTTCGGGAGTAAAAAAACCAAGCCGTAAAAACTGTCTACCCTAATAAATACTTCGTAGCCTGAAAAAAAACCCTAAAAAAACCTACAAAAATAACTGACTACACTAACTGTATCATCGTTTATTGTTGGCTTGGCACCCGTGATTCGAGACTGACTTCCTTGCCGTAGAGTGAATGCTGTAATTCTGAAGGGAAAACTTCTAGGAATTTTCTAACTTCCTTTTACCGAGAACTGCATTTATGAATGTCTTAGTATTAAACGAAAGTTTTCTTCGTGTTTATCATCCATGCACCCGCCACTCCCTTGTAGCGCACGGTGATCACCCGTGTGCAACCATTTGGAACAACAGGGCACTCGAATAGAGTGTCAAATAAGAAGCTGCAGTATTTCTAATATCTTACTTGATTCGTTCATTTCACACCACAACGGTCAACAGTATACGGATTGGGTTATTGAGCAGTTCCACAACATCATCACGATATATCAATAGGCCATAGCCATAATTACTGAATCTAAACAAGCCTAATAAATGCATACATAGTTTCAAGAGGGTATTAATCGGTTGTAACTGGTGTTAAAGCAATTATAAGTGATAGTTACATCACGGGCCGATACAAATGTATCGCGTACTGACTGTGCTCTTGTAACTAGATGATATGGTTTTAGGTCGCACTAGTACTGATGGGTGAACTGTTCGGCCTGCAGTAACTGCGTTCACCGTCGATTCACCGGCAAGACGATTCGTAGTACATGGTATAGTAAAGCTAGACTCTACTCATCGGTTTTTAAAAACTGATCATGAAACATTTATCAGCAAAATATTTGAATATTTAATAAAGCGTTTACTTACCTTGCTGATCAGGTATGCTTAGTGTAGACTCCACCAATAAGAATAAGACGCACAAAGGGTCGGCACGCATGTGTAAACCAACAACTGAAGCGTGAAGACTGCGTCATGAAAATAAACATCTCTCGATCGCCTCTACTTCAGTCAGTGAATCAGTTTTACGTCCATCTTAATTTAAACTATTTTTTTTATATCATTAACTTGTACACTTAGCATCTTTAGGACAGACTTTTGTTAATAATACTGAATCAGTAACATGTATTAGTTCCCAATTCACTTGGTTTTCTTTGTTATTCATAGGCCGGGAATTATCTATTATATAGACCGGTTGAACAATAGAGTCTGATTAAAAGCCCGGGGAAGGATTTGATATTCAGCAGGGAAAAGAGGGGTTGATGAATTGAATTGAATAGCTCATTATGAATTCATCGGGCTATATATGCGTTGACCCGGGTCAAACACATATAGCCCGGTGAATTCATAATGAGCCGATTCAATTCATAAATATAAATATAATATAAATCAGAAGTGGAAGTGGTATTGGTCTCTGTGCGCTCTTCGGCCCATTCAATCTAAGTTCGAACACACCGAGATGTACTCCATTTTGTCCCTTCTGGGATTCTATAGCTTCATTTCTTTTGGCAAGCTCAATATCAGAAATCGCTCTGATGTTTCTTTTGTTTCCACTTTTTGCGCAATTGCCATCCTCGGTAACTACCGTAGCAATAGTACTAGGTACCGTAGCAGTAGTACTACATGTAGGTAACTCCAAATCGAGCAGGATATCGCTAATATCGAAGTCTGGGAAGTCCGGTACAAAAATATGTCTCCGTCGCTACTCGCCACTCTATTCTGAATATTTATAGTAACTATTCAAATTCAGATTGCATGCTTTCATATGAAAGGTTTTTGAGGGATGAATGTTTTTTCCGCCCACCCGAGAAAAACGCCCCATTACAATGCCTTCAATTAGACACACACAACAAAGAAAGAAAGAATTGTACATAATTCTCAGGAGATAGGTATTCTATTGTTCAGACCCTCCTTTGGGTCTGTTGGTATTTTGCGAAAACCACGTGAATTGGGAACTAAGTCTGTTAGTTACCTCGCACTACGGCCCTCGGGCTGTATATAGCTTAATGCCGACGTGCGAGGTAACTAACTCTTACTTAGTATAATTTTAGACTTGAATATAGAGTTTCGCGCTGTGATTGGTCGAGCGGAAGTAAAATCACAAACTCAGAAGTACCAATAAAACGTTTTTTAATCCTGAATTTCGTCTTTTCTCTGATATTCAAGTCTAAAATTATACTAAAACAATTATTCACCTCAGGCTCAGTGATTATGGCGAATATTAATTCCTCCACTTCGTCTCGGTGAATATTCACCGATAATCACTTCGCCTTCGGCGAATTTGTTAAATAAATAATGGGCGATTTCACATAGTCTCAATGCGCTTTTGTAGCTACTTCACCAGTGAAGCGGTGAAAAGACAAATAAAGCACATAGTATCTGCCTGCTCAATAATATTGTCCATGAAATACTGAAATAAAACACTCTGACGGCAATCATGGAAACCAGTATTTTCATTGTAGTGTTTATATGTATGTACTGATGATTTTTTACCATGTATAAATAAACGTATGTCTATGTAAATAAACGTATGTCTATGGACAAAGTCTATGTCTATGTCTAAATAATTGTCATGTGATATAAAACACCAAGATCTACTTACGTTCTAATTATTCACTTCGTTGAAACGACTGTAAAATATTTAGACCTTAAACTACGAATAAAAAGTCTAAAAAGAAGTGCTACTGATAGGTCCCTGTCTATTGAAGAATAAAACATCTTACTGGGCAATACAGTATGTGGTTCTAATTGTGAACACTTTTTGCACGTAATGTTATTTCTCGTCAACATATATGGTACGATTACCCTGAACCTTTGCTATAAATTAGCTCTACACTTCAGCTAAGATGTGATTAAGTTTCGTTGTATTTATTATTGAACTTTTTTAAATATTATTTATTATATCATGTCCGTTGGTGGTTCTAATAGTGAACAGGTGTTTGTAAATGTGAACACTTTTGTCATGTTTTTAATGGCTTAATATTGTGTATTATTCTCGATTTCTAGCCTTGCAATTCGATGTACAAGTTCCAAGTTGTCTTAAAACAATATTTATGTTCGTGTTATTTCGATACGAATGATAGAAAAATGTTAAAACCAAGTGAAGTCAGACGGCAACGCTAAATATTGATGCATGCCGTTCATCACGCTATGGCGCAAATTTGTATCACAAACGAAGACTTTTTATACATATTTCCTTCTGAACATCTGCTATTGTACCAGTGCGGGTACATTAGCGGCAATACTCCAGTTTCGCGTTGTTTAGAGATGACCGCTGTCCTTGACAAAAGACGCATTTGTACAGGCTTAGCCTCGATTCTATTGTTTCATGTCAACCGATTTTTCGTGTTCTTGTTGGTATTTGTGAATAATTTACACTGACTCGAGGCTAACCCTGTACAAATGCGTCTGTTGGCAATAAGTACAGCGGTTTTACAGCGGTATCTGTGAACGCGAAAAGAGACTATTTTACTATATATCTCAAGAACTACATATATTATGAAGTGCCAGGTTATGCGTGAGCATATGCGTGTTTACAATTACATGCACATCGCAAAAACACGCACAATTTTTCATTCCGATGCGACTCGCTCATTTTCAACACTTTTCTAAATATTGTTTTGTAACGAAAAGTGTAATTATTTACCTTCTGACTCACATAAAGCAAGCTCCAAACTTTGCGTTTTTAGAAAGAAAATATGCGAACTTTGCCACTGAGAATCTTAAAGGCGCGCTTAAAATTCGCATTTGCAAACAACAGCCGTCAGCTTACCTTGAATCAAAGTTGAAGTTTCTCGCGGAATAAATGTTAGGAAGCCCAAAATAGCATTGAATGATTGAAAATAAATCAATATTTGCTCGGGTAAAATCGTTCTCGTCGATCTTAACTTTACGGAGTAAAAACGGCACTTTTACTGAAAAGTGTTCACAATTAGAACTGTTCACAATTAAAACCACATACTGTAGTTGAGTTCACAGAAATCGTCAAGAAAAAAACGCTATTTAAGGATCGGATATTTTTTCAAGTGAAAATACAAAATTAGCAGCTCTAAAACTCTATACCCTACCCCTATCCGGCGATATTTATTGCTTATATATGGGAGTACCCCCTGGGGAAAATTAGCACAACTTTTTTGAGCCATGCACTTATATTAATTAATAACAATTACACGTGTTACGAAGCACTTGAATATTTATTTCCCGTTAATACAGTGCCGACTAGAATTACAGAATTGTTTATCGATTGACTTGCATTGTTAATTGCTTCACTGAATTAGTGTCATTGTTTATTTAGGTCCTTTATTCAGTTACATATCGTTTAGGTAGGTCCTGGAGTGGATCCTGTAAGTTATTTGGTATTGAGTTCTTTAGCTACTTTAGTTCCTTCCTTTAGGTCTCTTCTTGTTTTCTTCGTGATCATGAATATCTTTCCAGTTCTTCCACTTTTTAGGAGGAGCACGAGTGGGTTTTAAAGGTTCTAATAAGTGATGAATGCAAACAAACAAACAAACAAACAAACCAATCATCCAATCATTCAATCAATAAATCCATCCCTTCATGATACTTACTTTCACAAACACAGCAATATCTTGCCTCTGGTTTATCTTCAGCCGAACATTTGTTTTTACATGTTTTGGCTTTGCATTTCGCGGTCAAGCCGTCATTGGTGCACTTACATTCGTAACACACTCCGTCTACAGTGTTTGTCCACCTCTCATTTTTGCTAAATGATACTCCGGCGGCATTTTTGCAATCTGTTCATTAGAAAATAACAAATAAATCGTCGTTAGATTTTCTTTCAGTAGCAGTGTATAATAATGATCATATACTCCGGCCCTGTCTCTCCACACACACACATGCTAACTTGAACTTCTTTCATGATTGTAAACTGACGTGCGTGGTTGCAATAAGTATACCTTAACTAAACGGCCCGATATAAATTGATACATGTAAATCACACTGAGTAATTGTGAAATGCGCTATATAGAGTCGTTTTCGTACGGCACGGAGTTATGGTCACGGTATGGAATCGAAGACATCTATTCAACCAATCACAGCGCGCAAATTGCTCAACCAATCAGAATGCTTGGGCGACACGGCACGGGGTTGTATCATAGTAGTTCGGCTATGTGATCTCGTCAAAGTAAAACTTACCACACTTTTTGCAGCATCTACCGTGGTCTGGCGCATCTTGTAGTTTGGCACATCCTTTCGGGAGGTAACACATTGTTTCAGGTGGACATTCAAATTCACCGGAACGTTGGCATCGACAACATGATGTTCCCTGAATTGATTCTTCGCCAGTTTTATAGACGACGCCGTTGTAAGAACACTGGTCCAATTAAACCATCATTAGCAATTACATCGGTTGAACTTTTTTTAAAGTTTAGAGTTAAACTAGAAACAGAGGCTCAAATAAGAATCAATCAAGAACAATACGGGTGTACACTTCTAGTACTGACAGAATGGTCAGTCTCCTTTGCAGCCGTTCTTTGTGTCAGTCTAGTATCCCTCTGATACGGCTAAGAACGGCTGTAAAGGAGACTACCAGTAAAGTCCACAAAGGTGTTTTACTACGATGAAAATACTTGTATAGTGATTAAACTAATGCATTATACGCTAGTGCAAAGACTTCAAAAGCATATAGAATCTGAATAAAACAATTTCCTTTTTTGTTCTGTCTTGTATTGTATATCATATAGGCATAAGCAAAAAATAGATACATAAGTATGTTGTTGTTTACCTTTTTGCTTTCCTTTTTGGACAGGCATCCCTGTAGAGACATGACTATCATTCCAACAACTAACGCTAGAACCACATTGCATTTCGCCATATCGTTGAAAGAGCTCTTGATGTCAACGGCAAGCAAGGATCAAATGGACTGCCTCAACTGGATCAATTGAATATTTATAACTCAATGAAAAGTTATTTAGTTTTTAATGAGAAATTTGCTCGTTTACAAAAGATACCGCCAGTATCGAAGAAAATAATGATTACGTTGAGTTGGCGGCGGCTAAACTATCATTTTTTCTAATTTAGTGATAAAGGACTTCACAACATTATTTTCGCAAATAACGTTATTAATTAAATATGTAGAGAAAGATCGTTTAACTAAAAGCTTTACGTTCCACATTGGCTGTATCGTTGCTATGATTTCAATGAATTGAACTGCCTGCTACAACCTACAACAGATTTCTGTGTTGTGGCAGTCGCTGGAAATTAGCAACATATACATTGTATTGAGCTAAGTGTTCTGACCACGGTAAATAAAGTTTATTTTTAATTTTAAATTTTTTTAAATTTTAAAAGTCAAAAAGGAATCATAAAATACACACATGAAATCAGTGCAAAATACATTCTGTATATCGCATTATTTTAGCTAGTCACTATCAGTTCCAGATCCAAAAAAAAAAAAAAAAGTACTAGATACATACAAATAGACCTCTGATTTCTGTTGATGAAGGTCAAGAGTTACATGACAGAAATCCCTCGCTCAATTAATTAAACAAGTTGAATTCCGAAGTGTTTTAATTACTTGCCGGGTTCTTTTCATTACATTGTAGCCTCGTATATCGCCATCATCAGGATAGATTACAGCTGTAATTTCATATTTAAACGTTTTATCTTTGATGCATCTCCCAACTGACGTGGTTAATCAATCCAACTTGTGTTATTTAAAAAACTGTTTTCTTGTTTCAAATAT
This sequence comes from Actinostola sp. cb2023, assembly GCA_033675265.1. Taxonomy (NCBI): domain Eukaryota; kingdom Metazoa; phylum Cnidaria; class Anthozoa; order Actiniaria; family Actinostolidae; genus Actinostola; species Actinostola sp. cb2023. Next base: position 265,183 of record JAUJYZ010000132.1, read on the forward strand.
ACTCTATTATTCAATATATATATGTTTTATCTGGCTGTTTAATATCTGTATCTTGGCGAAGATAAATTATAATCAAAGGTCACAATGAGACGACTCACAGATAAGCAAGACAAGAAAACAAACCAATATTGTAAAATACCATATATACTCAGTGGTAAATTCATGGATAAGGCATTTCAGTTAATAATAACGAATATGGTTGTAAAATAGGCTGATGTGAAAGAAATTACCTAGTGAATTCATCCAATATATATCTGTGAAAGTTCATTAAAATGGTTGTAAAATAGGCTGAACCATATATATATATGTGAAAGAAATTACCTAGTGAATTCATCCAATACCAATGGTATTGACAATGGTACTGACATAACGAATATGGTTGTAAAATAGGCTGAACCATATATATATCTGTGAAAGAAATTACCTAGTGAATTCATCCAATACCAATGGTATTGACAATGGTACTGACATGATTCATTCAAATGAACAGTTCATTAAAATGGTTGTAAAATAGGCTGAACCATATATATATGTGAAAGAAATTACCTAGTGAATTTCATACCAATACAATGGTACTGACATGATTCATTCAAATGACAATAAAATGGGTAAAATACTGACATGTGAAAGAAATTCATTCATCCAATACCAATGTATTGACAATGGTACTGACATGATTCATTCAAATGAACAGTTCATTAAAATGGTTGTAAAATAGGCTGAACCATATATATATGTGAAAGAAATTACCTAGTGAATTCATCCAATACCAATGGTATTGACAATGGTACTGACATAACGAATATGGTTGTAAATAGGCTGAACCATATATATCTGTGAAAGAAATTACCTAGTGAATTCATCCAATACCAATGGTATTGACAATGGTACTGACATGATTCATTCAAATGAACAGTTCATTAAAATGGTTGTAAAATAGGCTGAACCATATATATATGTGAAAGAAATTACCTAGTGAATTCATCCAATACCAATGGTATTGACAATGGTACTGACATGATTCATTCAAATGAACAGTTCATTAAAATGGTTGTAAAATAGGCTGAACCATATATATATATGTGAAAGAAATTACCTAGTGAATTCATCCAATACCAAATGGTATTGAACACAATGGGTGTAAAATACTGACATGAAATTCATTCATCAAAATGCATTGACAATGGTACTGACATGATTCATTCAAATGAACAGTTCATTAAAATGTTCTCATGATTCAAATAGGGAGTTCTTCATCGATTCGTGCCATGCGGGACTACTGCGACTTTCAACGATAGAAAACAATCCACCAGACTATTCCTCAGCTTGCTAGTAACCATATATCTATTCCCATAGCAATTTTCTTCAGTTTGTTTCTGTTTAGGGCAGTTTTTGAACTAATTTCGTAGCCTTTTCTTAGGGAATTTGTACATTTTTCAACAAACCGTCCGCCATATTGTTTTTACACTTGCAAATATTAGAGCGCGCAAAGCAGGCTGGAGGATTTTCAAACAATAGACCATTCTTACACATTTTCAAATAGGAATGTAAATGGTTATGATATCAGTAATGAGAAAACTTCTGTATGACTTTTACACTAACACGTGTTTTCTTGTTTCGTATAGTATTGATTAGTTTTGTGTGTCTTATATCATGAGAAAGGACTCCATATATAAAGTGGTTGGGATGCTCGTCGTACCTTTTAGGGGTCCATATCCGCGATTTGGTAACGTACCTCTTAGGGTGTCACAAATCTAAAAGGACCACAAGAGAATAAGCCGGTACCTTTAGGATGTTTGTCAGTAAATACGGATACCCGAGATAAGATAATGACAGCCGGGATGACAGTTGTAGCCTTTGTCACTTTAGAGTTGGTACCTTTTAGAGGAACATTATTTGTTGCCATGTCCACCTGGGCAAGACTCATGTACCTTTTAAGGGTCATTTTCACTGAAAATTTCCGACGAGCATCCCAACCACTTTATATATGGGAGTCCCCCCCCCCCCCCCCCCCCCGGGATGTTGGTCTCAAGTTCATTTATTTTAGACTCCATTTTTTCATCGCCAACTATTCCGGTCATCTTGAGCCCGCGACGAACAGCGGTCTTCCCCAATCGAATAATGACAATCGCGAACAAAAATACAAGGCTTGACTGGGAAGCGAGCAAATTAAGGGAAATAAAAGTGTACGTTCTGAAGAAAATTAATTTACCAAGATTTAATAGCATTCTACTACTCCTTATACTTTCCTCTGGCTAATAAAAATTACGAAAATATAATTTCCTACCATTCCTTTTATTAAAGTCGATCGATGTGTATATCGTCCATACTGCCTCTGTAAATTTGGATAAAAACATACGAAAGTGCGAAGTTCCAAGTCTAATTGTGGAAATACAGATGATTCTGTCCAATCTGCTGAAATGAATATATAAAGTAAACATACCTGTAAGGCTATTCACAAAAGTATGTCTAGATTATATATAATTACATCATTCCCTATTGACTTTGAAAATGCTCCATTATCACCAAATTAGAACACCAAATGTCCGCTTCCGGTGGGCAAAATCAGGGGCGTAGCGTGCATATACGCATGTACGCACGTGCGTACAATTTAAAATCCTTAAAATATAAATATTATAAAAAACATAAAAATAAAAAAAAAAAAAAGAAATCTAAGACCAAATCTTAACAGCTGACTCAGTGTCACTTCCTGGAAACTACTCTCAGAAGGCAGGAAATGCTATTTCAGAGACCCTATATTTCAAAAATGTTCGGGGATCATGCCCTCGCACTCCCGCACTCCCGCACTCCCGCACCTCCGCACCCCCGCACCCCCTATCAGCTCTCGCGTTCGCCGCTCGTCAAAGTTATCTGCAGCGACGTAGTCGTCTCTCGACCAGTGAAATTCCTGGAGAAAACATGTAGCAGCCCCAGTGAACAGTACATCTCTCAAACAAAATAAATACCCAAAAAACCGGCTTCGCCTATCGGGTTGTTATATCGCTAATAGACCTCGGTAACCGGCAGTATATAAGCTTTATTTATATAAATCCTTTACATAAATCCAAAAAAAACTGAGTGCATGATAGATGCATTTTACTATGTATTTATGTAGCGAGAAAGTCCGCTGGAAAACGAGGAAAATGGTATTTCCAAGACTCTAGAATTCTAAATTTCCAGGGGGAGCATGCCCCCTCACCGCCCTAGAAACTCACGCCTTCGGCGCTCGTTGCTCTGTGCGTACATTGGAAAAAAAGCACGCTACGCCCCTGAAAATATAGTGAAGTTTGAAGTCGAAACTTTACCGAAAATCGTCATGTTTGGTACCCAAATGAAGCTCAGTTATCCAGCTTTCATTTGCCGTAAAGATCCATGGGATAGCTGTTAAAGCACAGGGATACCGTCGCAAGTAAGTTAGATTTATCCAAGTCCGGGCCTGAGGGCGCTTGGGCTCCCTGTGCTATTGATCAAAATCGTCGAACCGAGTTAGTATTTTCGCTTCTCATACTACATTAAATATTCATGAGACATTGACCAATGAGCGATGTTCTTCGAGGTCACATGTTCATACATTGAAACTGGGGGAAGAACATATTTTTAAATTATGCAAGTGGTGAGGGCATTGAAGCATAGGGAAATTGTGGGGTAAGACAATATAGAAGGTTTAGAACTCATTTGCATATCGTATTTAGAACTAATTATCATATCGTATTTAGAACTAATTATCATCAGTTCTAAATACGATATGATAATTAGTTCTAAATACGATATGATAATTTGTTCTAAATACGATATGCAAATGAATTCTAAACCTTCTATATTATCGTACCCCACAATTTCCCTATGCTTCAATGCCGCCCTCACCACTTGCATAATTTAAAAATCTGTTCTTCCCCAGTTTCAATGTATGAACATGTGACCTCGAAGAACATCGCTCATTGGTCAATGTCTCATGAATATTTAATGTAGTATGAGAAGTAGTAAATATTATATTCGACATGTAATTTAATCTTGGCAAAAGAAACAATTAAGCAAACTACATGTAAATACTTACACAACGTATCCAGTGGATTTAAGTCAGCTCTTCCATTCGTCTCTAAGTATCTTTTCAAACAACAAATTATTTGATACATCGTCTTTTCCACGTATGCAGCTCCATCTTTGTCGGTTAACTCTTGGATAAATTTGATAAGCCAGAAATTTAAGCTGGCTTTCGACATTGAAGTTAAAGGCGTATCCAGTGTTTGAACCGAAGGATACGTTTAATCCTAAAGGGTTAACTTCGCATTCTGGGAGCTTATTATTCCTTTGACGCCTCCAATTCTCAAATATACGTACACCCCATCGAGTCTTGTATTGTGTAGTTTTAGGAATTGACTGGCCGACTACCATTTTTGTTTCTTCCAATGTTTGAGGTTCTTTAAACCTCCGTTTCTTTTGCTTAGAACCTAGCGCTTCGGCCATGCTTACCGCTCGCACTGAACCATGTGAGAGCCGAATTGAATACTGAATTCATTGCCGGAAAATATTTAAAAATTCCGATCCACTGTGTGGAATTCTCGCCTAGACAATTCGGAACTTTGTGTATTGTCTTATATTTAATTATTTCTCTTCATATAATTCTCTGGCACATGAATATTTAGAATAGTATGAGAAGCCATTTCAAAACCTCGTGAGTGTTTTAGACGTGATTTCTAGATCCGCGTGCCATAAACAATGGCTCGGCTACGCCTCGCCATTGTTCATGACACTTGGATCTAGAAATCACGTCTAAAACACTCACTCGGATTTGAAATATTACTTCTAAAATGTTTCTTCGATAATATTGGGCTCTAAATATACCTAACACATACAGTTTGGTAGTTGTTTGAATGTCCAACGGTGTTTAATTAACTAAAATAGCCTTATTTAACCTGTTTTGGAGCGAATTTTTACTGATACGAGTGATCAATCGAAGTCTATGTTCCGAAGGAAAGCCGCTGAGTGAATTTCGGCTCAGGAGATATGACCGGAATAGTTGGCGATGTTACGGTCGGAGATTTCCAAGCGTAAAAAAATGGAGGCTAAAGTTCAATAGAGTACAATCAATTTATATCACGTGAATGTATCATCTCTCATGGAGATCTGTTTGTTATTATTATCCTAAGGTATATATAGACAAGTGTATATATAAACAAGGTTTGGTGTGAATGGAGGCTAAACTCAATAAAGTACAATCAATTTATATCATGTGAATGTATCATCTCTCATGGAGATCTGTTTGTTATTATTATAATAATAATTATTATTATATTATTATTCAAACTTCATACGACATACACTGTACTAAATTGTGGCTTCTGATTGGCTAAACTCGATCACGTGATCATGTGTCATCTGATGACAACGCACGAGCGTGCGTCAGTCACAGTTTTACGCACGGAGGTTTAACCAACTAGCTAAAGAAGAAATAGACGAAATAATAGCAGGTGCTCAGCCTAAAACGACTGTTCGTCAAACTCGTTGTGGAGTTTCAGTAATGAAAGGTAAAAACGAACCTAATTATTATTCAAAACAAGCACTTTTGCCGTCGGCTATCGGTCAGTTCTTGTTCGTTGAGTGAAGAAGCACAAAGCTTAAAAATGATGAATGAAACTTGCCTTGCTATGACTTAAAAACAAAAAAATAAATGCTTTATTCGTGTTTTCTTTGTAGTGATGGTTGCAATTGGAATGGCGGGTTGTAGAGGAGATATCCAGCGGAAGCGTCGGAAGAGCTAGCTAGATATATTTTTGCTTTATTTGTAATACTGTGATTAAAATTATAGTTTGAACATTTCACAACTGCAGTGTATTCAGTTTGAATAATAAATGGGTTAGAGACTTCTAGTTCGTGCTTTACCGACAAATAGACGCACGCGCTGGCTGTAGAATGAACGAGAATTCAAATACTGCACGAGGCGATAGCCGAGTGCAGTATGAAGAATGTCGAGTTCATTCTACAGCCAGCGCGTGCGTCTATTTGTCGGTAACTGAAAGCACGAACTAGAAGTCTCTAACCCTTAAATAAGATACTATATAGAAGTGTCGATTTGACCCAATAGTAGATTTTTCATGATGTTTCAAGCCCCACTCTTACAATTGCGGCGATTTATCGCATGATTTGATCGATGAGCGGCAACGGAGATTTTATTGAAACTGATTATAACATATAGGCTAAACATTGTCTACATTGATTGGCTTAGAGCTAGAAGTGTGATTTCATGCTCTCGAGAACATCAACAGCATCATCGGTGGAAGTAAAAACAACAACAACAACAACAACAAAACAACAACAAAAACAACAACAACAACAACAACAACAACAACAACAACAACAACAACAACAACAACAACAACAACAACAACAACAACAACTGAGATGGCAGGCGAAACACTAAAATAAGTTCAAGTGTTTTAGTGTATTTTTTATTCATTTTTATCAGTTCAAGAAAATATTGCCGGCTGATTGTTTAGTGCTGTGCTAACTGCATGGTTCGTCCTTTCTTCACTGCAATACTTTCTGGCTCGTACTAGAAAAAAAGGCAATTAATTGTCTGGTCAATATTGTTTTAAATAATCTTACATTACACAAACAACCTGAAATACACAAAAGAGCGAATGAGTGAGCGAGCTAACTGCTAACAAATCCGAAGGAACAAACAAACAAACAAACAAACAAACAAACAAACAAACAAACAAAAACAAACAAACAAACAAACAAACAAACAAACAAACAAACAAATAAACGAACCAACAAACAAACGAGCCAACGAAAGAACAAACAAACGAACCAACAAACAAACGAACCAACGAAAGAACAAATAAACGAACCAACAAACAAACGAACCAACGAAAGAACAAATAAACGAACCAACGAACCAACAAACCAACGAACCAACGAAAGAACAAATAAACGAACCAACAAACAAACGAACCAACGAAAGAACAAATAAACGAACCAATGAAAGAACAAATAAACGAACCAACAAACAAACGAACCAACGAAAGAACAAATAAACGAACAAACAAACAAACGAACCAACGAAAGAACAACTAAACGAACCAACAAACAAACGAACCAACGAAAGAACAAACAAACGAACCAACAAACAAACGAACCAACGAAAGAACAAATAAACAAACGAACCAACGAAAGAACAAATAAACGAACGAACCAACCAACCAACCAACAAACAAACGAACCAACCAACCAACAAACAAACAAACGAACCAACGAAAGAACAAATAAACGAACCAACGAAAGAACAAATAAACGAACCAACAAACAAACGAACCAACGAAAGAACAAATAAACGAGCCAACCAACCAACCAACAAACAAACGAACCAACGAACGAACAAACAAACAAACAAACAAACAACGAACCAACGAAAGAACAAATAAACGAACAACAAACAAACGAACCAACGAAAGAACAAATAAACGAACCAACAAACAAACGAACCAACGAAACGAAAGAAAAAACACAAAACGAACCAACCAACCAACCAAAAAACAAACGAACCAACGAAAGAACAAATAAAACCAAACAACAACAAACAAAACAAAAAAACGAACCAAACAAACGAACGAACAATAAACGAACAAATAAACGAACAAACGAACGAAACAACGAACGAACCAACAAATAAACGAACCAACGAAAAAACAAAAAAAAAACCAACAACCAACCAACGAAAAACAACGAAAACGAACAACGAAAGAACAAAAATAAACGAACAAACAAACAAACGAACCAACGAAAGAACAACAAAAACGAACCAACAAACGAAAAAAACGAACCAACGAAAAAGAACAAACAAACGAAACAACAAACAAACGAACCAACGAAAGAACAAACAAATAAACAAACGAACCAACGAAAGAACAAAAAAAAAACGAACCAACCAAACAACAACCAACCAACCAACCAACCAACCAACCAACAAACGAACAACCAAGAACAAACAAACGAAACCAACGAAAGAACCAACGAAAGAACAAATAAACGAACCAACGAAAGAACAAATAAACCAAACCAACAAACAAACGAACCAACGAAAGAACAAATAAACGAACCAACCAACCAACAAACAAACAACAAAAACGAACAAACGAACCAACCAACCAACCAATAAACGAACCAACGAACGAACAACGAAAGAACAAAACAAAAACAAAACCAACGAAAGAACAAATAAAAACGAACCCAACAAACAAACGAACCAACGAAAGAACAAAAAATAAACAAAAACAAACGAACAACGAAACGAACAAACAAACGAAACGAACAAAAAAAACAAACAAACGAAAGAACAAACAAACGAACCAACAAAAAACAAACGAACCAACGAAAAGAACAAAACGAAACCAACCAACAAACAAACAAACGAACCAACAAACAAACAAACGAACCAACGAAAGAACAAACAAAACGAACCAACGAAAGAACAAAAATAAACGAACCAACAAACCAACGAACCAACAAACGAACAAATAAACAAAAACAAACGAACCAACGAAAAACAAACAAACGAACCAACGAAAGAACAAACAAACGAACCAACAAACAAAAAACAAACAAACAAACAACCAACAAAAACAAACGAACCAACGAACGAACAACAAAGAACAAACGAACCAACGAAAACAAACAAACAAACAAACAAACGAAAGAAAAGAACAAATAAACGAACCAACAAACAAACGAACCAACGAAAGAACAAACAAACGAACCAAACGAAAGAACAAATAAACGAACCAACAAACAAACGAACCAACGAAAGAACAAAAAACGAACCAACGAAAGAACAAATAAACGAACCAACGAAAGAACAAATAAACGAACAACAAACAAACGAACCAACGAAGGAACAAACAAACGAACCAACAAAACCAACAAACAACGAAGGAAGGAAACAAACAAAAAACAAACAAAAACAACAAACAACGAACCAACGAAAGAACAAAAACAAACGAACCAACGAAAGAACAAATAAACGAACCAACAAACAAACGAACCAACGAAAGAACAAAATAAACGAACCAACAAACAAACGAACCAACGAAAGAACAAATAAACAAAACGAACGAAAGAACAAACGAACAAACAAACAAACCAACAAACAAACGAACCAACGAAAGAACAAACAAATAAACGAACCAACGAAAGAACAAAAAAACGAACCAACGAAAGAAAAACAAATAAACGAACCAACAAACCAAACGAACCAACGAAGGAACAAACAAACGAACCAACAAACCAACGAACCAACGAAGGAACAAACAAACAAACGAATTAACCAACAAACGAAAACGAAAACCAACGAAAGGAACAAAACAAAAACGAACCAAACAACCAACAAACAAACGAACCAACGAAAGAACAAACAAACAAACGAAACCAACAAACAAACTGAACCAACGAAAGAAAAAACAAACAAACAAAAACAAACAAACAAACAAACCAACGAAAAAAACAAAAACAAACGAAAACAAACAAACAAACAAACAAACAAACGAACCAACAAACAAACGAACCAACGAAAGAACAAACAAACAAACGAACCAACAAAACAAACGAACCAACGAAAGAACAAAACAAACAAACGAAACCAACAAACAAACTGAACCAACGAAAGAACAAACAAACAAACGAACCAACAAAACAAACGAACCAACGAACGAACAAACAAACAAACGAACAAACAAACGAACCAACAAACAAACAAACGAACCAACGAAAGAACAAACAAACAAACGAAACAAACAAACAAACAAACAAACAAACAAACGAACCAACGAAAGAACAAACAAACGAAACAAACAAACAAACTGAACCAACGAAAGAAGAACAAACAAACAAACGAACCAACAAAACAAAACGAACCAACGAAAGAACAAACAAACAAACGAACAAACAAACAAACAAACGAACCAACGAAAAACAAACAAACGAACCAACAAACAAAAACTGAACCAACAAAACAACGAAAACAAAAACAAACGAAACAACAAACAAAACAAACAAACGAACCAACAACAACAAACTGAACGAACGAACAAACAAACAAACAAACGAACAACAAACAAACGAGCCAACGAAAGAAAAAAAAAACAAACAAACAAACAAACGAACCAACGAAAAACAAACAAACAAACGAACAAACAAACAAACGAGCCAACGAAAGAACAAATAAACGAAACCAACGAACCAACGAAAGAACAAACAAACGAACCAACCAACAAACGATCAAACGAAAGAACAACTAAACTAAACAAACCAAAACAAACAACGAAAGAACAAAAAAACGAACCAACAAACAAACGAACCAACAAAAACGAACAAACAAACAAACGAACGAAACCAAACAAACTGAACCAACGAAAGAATCGAACAAACAAACGAACCAACCAACCAACCAACCAACAAACGAACCAACCAACAAACAAACAAACGAACGAGCCAACGAAAGAACAAAGAAATAAAATAAATTCAAGCATATAGGAGCAAACAATCAATCAAACAAGCGAAAAATAAATCCAACTAACTTTACAATGAACGAACGAAATACCGTGTAGAGTGCAACTCAGTAAACTAAGGTTAACAGCTCAAGAAACAATAGTTTTCTGACTAAATTGTACTAAAAAATAACACCAGATAACCATAGCAACAAAACATATTAACAACAAGCAAACGGCAAAATAAACAAACGGCTTACCTTTTATGGGCCATGTGGTACTATCCAAGGTGGAAGAATTGGAGGAGGTCGTGGTCTATGTGGTTTAACTAACAAAAGAAAATAAATCATATACTGGGATTATTAAGTCATTAAAAGGCGACTTTGCGGACCAAATATATGAACCGGTGATCATGAACAACATTATCGGTCATTACTGACTCAGTCTCAGTTCGCTTTGATTAAAATAAATCCATTTATTAGGCGACCACCCTGTACTATTTCCTGGCCTAGTTTGTACTTACTTATTTCGATAATAATCTGCTTGCACTTTGCGCCGCAGATTTCCTGGGTTTCTTGGTCTTTAAAGCAGGTACAGTTGTACTTTGGTCCTGCAATCTGCATATCCCCATGAATATACCAAGGCTTGCCTTTCTGTGATACACCATGGTGGTCAGCACAAGCTGTTAAAACAGTGAAGTAAAATTAAGCAATCACAATACAATCACCAACGGGGCTGTTTTTGGTGTTCGTAGCGAGAGTCCTACAAATCGTTAACGGATAACTTTAGCCGGCCAAGGATCCAGGTCTTGCACATGCATACTGTGTCCGCAATAGCAATTGATTATTATTATTAATTGATTATTAATTTTATTATTCAGTTAATTAACCGTATCAAATGAATACATATTCAAAAACATATTTATATATATACAACATTGAACATTTTCTAACTATCTGACTTACGACAGACTTTCCAGCCACACTTTCCAGGAACTTCAGCTCCGCCACACATTGGCTTTGGACAATACACATGTGTTAAAATGGGCCAGGAAAAGTCTTCCCCTCGTGGACATTTTTGTATGATACGACAGTTGTGAGGTGGTAATCGCTTCATCTCTACGACAGGGCAGTTTTGGCCTGAGATACAAATAGTTTGATCAGCTATTAATTAACTAACGTATAACTGATTTCATTCAAAGGTTAAAGGAAATCTATAACACCGTGAAAAAGAGTACTTAACTTTGCTGACGTTTCGCTCGTACTATTTATTTACTCCTGCGAAGGGCTAAGGCTCGAAACGTCAGTAAAGTTAAGTACTCTTTTTCACGGTGTAAAATATTTCCTTTAACCATTGAATTTATCATTTTACACCGATGCAGCCCATACTAGTAGTGTACTCGCTTTCCATTTGAATTGGGTACAATCATTGATAAATCGGATCAAGCGAACAACCCGCATGACTATCCAGAGTTTATCCCTGCAAATCATAGTCAAACCCACAAGGCTTTCTTTATGACACCTATATCTCACTACTGCAAGTAGAAATAAACACAGTCATCTCTCACCATCATAATATCTTCTGTTGATAGAGTTTCCCTGTAAAGTCGATAAAAGTATGACTGAGTAAATATTACTTGGTTAACTGAAATAGTAATATTTTTTAATATATTGAGGGAAGTTAGAAAGCTGTAAAGCCTGGAGCTTATGACCAGTGTGAACTAATAATCGGAATCGGAATCGTAAGAGGAGCTTATGACCAGTGTGAACTGATAATCGGAGTCGGAAGCAGAAGGGCGACAGAATCGGAATCGGAATCGGAAGGAATGCAGAAGGTTTTCTTTTTCTCACGATTCCGATCATGACATTTATGATCCTGTGTGAACCAAATAATCATGACCAGAATCGGATCTTACGAAGAGACGATTAGCGTCTTATTGTTAACTGGACTGATGAAGTCCGCTGAAGTCAGACGAAACGTGTAGAAGAAATTAAAAGAAGGTTACATCTACATCTGTTGCTTCTCTGTGCTGCTCACTAGTTTCCGATTCCGATTCCGCGTCCGATTCCGCGTTCGATTCCGCGTTCGATTCCGCGTTCGATTCCGCGTCCGATTCCGCGTCCGATTCCGCGTCCGATTCCGCGTCCGATTCCGCGTCCGATTCCGCGTCCGATTCCGCGTCCGATTCCGCGTCCGATTCCGCGTCCGAATTATTTTTCGATTCCGATTCCGATTTGATACCGATTCCAATTCCGATTCTGATTCCGATTTCAACACTATTTTCACTGACAAAAAAGCACCGAATCAACCGCACGCAAGTATGAGTTCCACGGGCAGACACCTATACTCTCCTGGGGGTCTGCTGGTTATATAAGAAATAACAGAACAACAGTTCAGCCCAGTTAACCAGCTTTTTCAGCCGGCGAGAGTAAAGGAGGGATGACGGATTTACCCACCCACCTCCCCTTGCGACGTTCTCGGCTTCGCTTATCCAGCGCACCTCTACCTTGCACTCCCAAATATTTTCCCCATGTCTTATCTCATACAGTGCAAACAAAAGAGGTGCAGGTTTGGTAGTGAGAATCGGTTACTGTTGAGGACGGTATCTGGTATAATGCATCATATTATAGCAAGATATATAATTGTTTCTCTTGATTATAGTGATACTGATCAGGGCTAGTCAACTGATATAAAAGCTAGGTTCGAAAATAAAAATAAATTAAAATAGGTTCGAAACCCTAGCGAACAAAAAGAACGCAACGTAGCGTAGCGTAACGAAACTAAACCAACTAGATATTCAATATGGCTAGTAACAAGTCCGGTGTTATAGGACTGAAACACTGTAATTTCCATACTCTACTGATATTTATTATTATTATTGTTATAATAATGCTATTATTATTATTATTATTATTACTATTGTTATTATTTAATTATTACTATTGTTATTATTATTACTATTATTATTATTATTACTATATTATTATTATTATTATTATTATTACTATTGTTATTATTTAATTAGTACTATTGTTATTATTATTATTATTATTATTATTATTATTATTATTATTAATATTATTATTATTATTATTATTATTGTTATTATAATAATAATAATAATAATAATAATAATTATTATTATTATTACTATATTATTATTATTATTTTCGCTTATTTTTATTAATATTATTATTATTATTATTATTATTATTAATTAAGATATTGATTATGACCATGTGATCTACTGGTGAGATGATGTGATGAAACCATTCATTTTAGACGTAGGATACGTAGAATTTGAAGTGGAAAAAGAAGAACCAAAAGAGCAAAAACCCCGATGACAACTGAACAATCTACCATGTGTCACAACAACGACAACAAAAGGAAGCAGAAAACATAGAAGAACAGAATCAAAAAGAACAAAATAAGAAGAAAGCATATCAAACTTATGTCCTGCATCATTGAACATTTGCTCCTGTTGGGATCCAGTATCACGCGGACAACGTTTTTTGTTAATGCTTTGTTTACTAATGCACGTGAGGCCCGATTGATCCAGCAATTTGTTCACTATGACCGCTAAATAAAGCAGATTCGTACGTGACTGGTTTATCATTTCTGAATTCATATTTTTCCTTTGACAATGTGTAAATCAGGTAGCTAAAATATAAGAGAGGATGGAAAAGCTGCATATGTTTCCTCAAAGGGAAAATATATCACAAATTCGAACTAACTTATTGATCTCGTGCGTGTAAATATTGGAAATTGCCTTCAAAAAACGTCCTTTCCGAGCCATAATTTATTTGCGAATTCGCCGGCCTATGTAGCTTCTTCTACATACAGACCGCGATACAGAGCACCAATATGATGTTCACAATTACCAAACAAAGAGTTTTAGATTTCATTTTGCCACCGCTTAATTAAGTTTAATATACATGTATTTTATATCAAAATGCGCGTACAATTACAGAGCATTAGAATCTGGCGGTAGGTTTTTGATTGACACAATTCCCAAGGGTTTCTGAGGGTTTCAGTGCGTAGCGTATGTCACGCTCTCCTATCATCAGAAATTTCAGTTCTATCGACTTTGAAGAAACGGAAAATGCCACCTTCAAATCTATTTATTTTTGCTTGAATTGCCAGCTTATTCATTCCTTACATATTCGTCTTTTATATTCCGTTGGTAGGTTTTTGCAGTTGACACAATTCCCAAGGATTTCTGAGGGTTTTAGTGCGTAGCGTATGTTACGCTCTCCTATATCTCTTCAGAAATTTCAGTTCTATCGACTTTGAAGAAACGGAAAATGCCACCTTCAAATCTATTTATTTTTGCTTGAATTGCCAGCTTATTCATTCCTTACATATTCATCTTTTATATTCCGTTGGTAGGTTTTTGATTTGTATTTTAACAATGCAGTAAAAAGCAAAAATGTATCAAAATTATGCTGTTTTTCGCCTAAACAAGACTACCCTGCTAGCAGAGTTTCCTCTTCGGTCAATGGTTTTGTATTTATCTTTTGCTGTATAGGCTTTTGCTTCTGTTTCTTGATCGTCCGAGAGTAAAACTCTGCCAGGATTCGCCACAATTCTCGTTGAGCATGCGCGACGGTTTCTTCCAAATTCTTGGATGATAGAAACTGGTTTAAACCGGTTTACAGGCGCACGCATAAAATAAACATGTTTCATCTGGCTATAAATGAGCCCACGGTATGCGTACGCAGAGTCTAATGAATTGCCGCTGGTTAGAATATTGAGCCTTCGTTACCAAACAAATATGTGGTACGTCCACTGATTCGAAATGTTATTTTCGATGGAGCTGTTGTTTCACGTAGGCTGTCAATACATCAAGAACTGGCAATCAAGGTGGGAATGTGTTTGGATGTTTACCAGTTTATACGGCAGTTCGAATAAAACATCGCAGTCAGTCAGTGGACAATCGTTTCCCAACTGGCAAATCCTCTAGCTATCGTTATTACTCCTCTGAACTTATTAATTGCTGACCAAATAGAGGAATGTACAAATCTAGGAATAAAGTATTGTAAAAAAAGACTTTATTGATTACCGTTAGTCAACTATGCATTGTCGTCGCTACGCAACCCATGACGTAACCGTCGCGCATGCTCAACGAGAAATGTGGCGAATCCTGGCAGAGTTTACTCTCGGACGATCAAGAAACAGAAGCAAAAGCCTATACAGCAAAAGATAAATACAAAACCATTGACCGAAGAGGAAACTCTGCTAGCAGGGTAAAACAAGACTCGCCTCATCTGCATATGTGAAACAATGACCTTTTGTATAACATAAGTTTGATATGCAACAGCGACAAGAAATAGGAGGAACTAACACTGAGAAGATTGGGAAAGAGCAGATGTATGTAAAGAAGAAGAACACCATCCATATATTTAGACAAATACGAACAAGAAAGCGTCATCAATAGAAAACAGCAAGACACGCGGTACCGAGAGAACACTTCATTGAATTCAATTCAATAGAATTGCAATATAGCCATGCAGAAGGAACCTGTAGGCACAATTTAGTGACAAATAAAAATCACTATTGTCGTGAAATATCTAGCTATTTATGATTGCTATATTACTATTTGAATCGGCTGAAAACACAAATACATCCAACCTGACAGGCGACAAGGAAGAAGCTTGTTACCAGAAGACAAACCAACATTTTACTGAGAGTGTCGGTGCGGACTTCTAAGGCCTACACAGAGAGCTTCAGTCACTTGTGATCTTATTGTTTCTGTCGTGTCTTATGTATAGGCTGCTTTAATATGTAATTACTTCCAGCCGGCCACTTGGCACTGATTAATTGTAAAGAGCCACGATTGCTTCAAATTGACGTATCTTTTGTCAATACTTACGAGCTTAATCACTATGGAAATCTATCATTATTTTTAACAGACCAAACCGTCAAAGGGAACAATTTCTTCAATTCTTGCTCTATTGTTAATAAAGACTTTGTAAGGGTTTAGAGTAATTCGTCTCATTGGATGAATACAACTGATGCAGCGGGGTTTGTTAGTGTAGGGAGTGCCGTATTCTGTGATCACGGACTAGTTGTCATTAGTTTTTACTTCAGAGTTATATTCAACTGAAGTATAAACCTGGAACAAATCAATCCGGCCGTCCAAAGTACTGATGCCCTCACTCAGTTACACACAGATCTTAGAACTAAACAATAGCGCAGCTCTAGAAGTAGAGTACACGTGTTTGTAGTCATGATAGTGCAATCCAGCAATTAAAGTGTTAATTAAAGTGGGGAGCAAGTCTTCTCAGTCCCGCGGTATCATTATTATAACATCCAGTATACCGACCGATTTACCGTAACAACAGACATATAAATACTACTGAATGAAACGCTTCTAAGGCGTCTATCCCAATAGCCCATGGGCGCTGTACTGTAAGAAAAATATGAATTTATAATCATAGACAATGATTTCAGATTTTCTCAGAAATATTATCAAGATGTCATTATAAAGCATTATAATACCAGAATGAGTTCCATATATAATATTTGTACAATGTTGTATCAATACTAATACCAATCACATCTACACTCCGGTATCGCCAAAAATATTGAAATGTTTACATTGTCAGGGCGACTGTATGTGATGACAAATTGGCTTTTTACCAACTGAAGAGTCAATACTACTTCTGCTCTCTTTAATAGCTTGCTTTTCTCCATCTGTTTGAAGACAGGCAAACAAGCAGAATATGCGGCTCATTTATTCACACATTGAGTAGTGCTACTGTGTTGGTCATCCATTGGATAACGATTGGTCACGTTATCAGTGAGAAAAACCAACGATTTACTCACAGTAATTGAATGTAGTAGTTGAAAAAAGTGTTTGCAAATTGGTGTATATATCGTCGGTGCCGCGGTCTTTGTACGTATAGACTGATTAGTTAACTTATAGCGTATGGATTCTAACGAATCGGATCTCACGTCGGAGTTGAAACTTGTTAGAAATTGATTTTTAATTGATTTTCAGAGCTTAGCAAAAGGCGAGACAACTCTCCTACGGAGAAGGAGAGAGAGAGAGAGAGAGAGAGAGGAACAGATGATTGAAATCTAATAAAAATGACAAGCAATAGTGGACATTGTATTACTATACTATACATCTAGCTACCTTATTATCACTTATTTTCGCGCGTCTTTAATTTCGCGATTTTGCAGAAAAAAACGTGTATAAGGGAACTTAATTTCTGGCGCAGTATACGAACAGATTATTTTGAATCAGGTAAATGATTTAACAATTCACATCTTGGCATATTTTTGTAACGTTATTCTATGTACAAGAATGTAACAAAACAATTTTAAAAGATACATGTAGGTATATACGTGTACTCGTTTTAGGAGCACGACGTTTGTTATTTTGTTTGAAGCAATACGTTCGTTTTTATCACAATGTTCGTTCGTGGACTAATTGCTGATAAAAGACCTCACAGCGTGACATTAAATTTCGCGTCGTTAATTTTCGCGGTAATTATTATTCGCGAGTGTTTAATTTCGCGATTTTTTTTCAAACGAGAAAATCGTGAAATTAAAGACGCGCAAAAATAAGTGATAATAAGGTAGCTATGGTCAGTTGGTGAAATATATGCATAAAAACCTTCAGTGTAAAAACTCCTACTCCTCCCTTCCTTGGCCGGTATATAGTCACTGGCTTTGAGTTACTTATGAAGCTCGTTATACTGAAATAAAACCTACGTACCAGTTGGCTAAGCTCAGTGTTGAATTGGGTATATGTTTGATGTTCTTTGTCAAACGTATTTTTTATCTTTGATTTCAAGATAGCAACTGCCTATGTACCCTGCGAGCAGAAGTTCCTTTTCGTCTTTCTATGTTCACAGCTGAGTCTTCTACTTTTACTTTTGCTGAACGGATTTTTGTTCTGGCCGGGCTTTTACCTTGCTGTTCGTAAGCCGTTCAGCAAAAGTAAAAGACTCAGTGAACATAGAAAGACGAAAAGGAATCTCTGCTCGCAGCCGGGTACTTACTGCCTATGCCGAGTTTTCGAGATCGAATAGCCTTTGAGTCATTCGATTTCCTTATTTTTTTAATTTATTTTTTAATGTTAGTTTTGATGTGATCTTTAGTTGATTTTAGCGCCAGCTAAGCGTATAATCTATATTAAAGAAAGTTATTGTGTTATCAGACCATATGAGCTCATATTCTACTATCCCCCCAAAAAACCTCTCCCATTTTTTTCACAATTCCAAGCCTTTCCCTACAACAATAGAGTCCGATTACCCAACTCTCTTTTATCAATCAATTTTCACAATAGCTCATGGTTTATAAAACTATCGAAAGCCATCTCTCTCAGCTCCCCACAGAGGGTCCAATATTGTTTCAGTTTTGATAACAAAGAGAGAAGATATATATATAGAGAGATGATGAAAGACCTTGCTCTACTCAGATCAGTAGCCCGCTGAATTCATTACTGTCGTTGCATGGTTCCAGGAGGAGCCAGCTATGATGACATTCAGGTTACTAGCAGAGAAGATGAAACTGATTGTAAAACTACGTTATAAGGCCCGTAGCCGAGTAGCGAGATCGTTTCAGCCGGGGGTTATATTAGTTCGATCGAGTGTGACTGATCTATCTGAGGGAGTTCGTTTTTGACAGCTTTAGTGAAAGGCACATTTGACGTCTAGAGGAACAAGGCTAGAATCAAATAGTGCTGATCTTTTTCTTGAAAACAATGAGCATATACGCGTTGTTGCGCATGCCACAGCGGCTGAATGAACGGCCTAGTTAAGGTTTCACAGTGACACGAGTTTGCTCATTAATTCTGATGAAACTTAATATGTATTGATGCTTTTGCATGTCGTTTGGTTGCTATGGGTACGAAGAAAGGTTGACCAGTTTTGTCGGACGTGTTTTATGTGATGGAAATTCTTCTCAGCGTGGGTGGTTGCTATGACTACAAAGTGGGACAAAAGACTGAGAGGAACGCCTGACTTACTTTGCCTTTTGGTAGTCGACTTCTGTCTCTTCCCCCCTCCCTGCTTCCCCTCCCGCCCTTCTCTAAAACCCATCTATATCTATATGTTCTATATATGATCTATGGGATGAATTTTTATTTGACTGACATTAGCGTGATCATTAATAGTAACTTATACTAATATTTATCATGAAATCTATATACGACAAAGTGTTTTTAAAATAGCTGTATTTAGGCCCGGAACGTTGACTGTTGCTTGGCTGAAACAACTCATGTTCAAAAGCACTCGTGTATATAGATGTAACTATCTCAAAACTCACACGATGGATTCCTTATATTCGCTAAACCACGATTTTTGAGGCGCATTTGATCATATCCATATGTGAATTTGCGCCATGAGTATTAAATTATTATTATTATTATTATTCATGATTTCCCGGCATGCATTGCTATTCAAATAAAATCATGTTCGTTGGCTAATATTTAGTGATTGAATGATTGAATGAATACCCGTTGTTCTTACTGGCAGGTGTTCGTATTTAGTTGACTTCTGCCACCATCAGCAAACCACAGGGTTCCCATCCTAGCTTTATTTGGTACTATATATCTTGGGCTATCTTGGGCTTCTAAGATTGTTGAAAAATAAAGCTAGAAATTTATCAACAAATGTTGATTTGTGTAATTGATCGTGTTGGTGCATCGTTCAAAGGAGGGCGCTGTCAAACGATGTATACAATCTCTGAACTGACAAACCAGTGGGCTTTTTTTACACAGCGAAGTCATTATGTAAAGATTTTCTTATAGTAAAATATAATATATGAACAAGTTCCTCTCCGTTCTTGCTTGATATCGCTTTGTGCGACTACAAACCCGCAAAGTCAAATGACTTGATCCAGTGGCTTGATCTTTGGATTCACCGCAGCAGGTGACACAAATAACCGGCATCAAAAAGAATTCATGATATAATATTATATGCTCTTACTGATGAATTCCTAGATAGAACTAGATAAGTTATCTCAACATATAAGATATTGCTGTATAGAAATCCATAGTACAGGTTTAATCGTGGCTGATGTTCCTCATGGCTAGTCTTGCCGTCACACTGCCGGAGCGTCATTACCTAACATGATGCAAGCCTCGAAAAATGTCAACGTTTCTTGTAAGTGACAAAGTTGTTAAATAAATAAAAGTTTGGCGAAGGTTCCAAGGACGGTACTTGATGAGATTTCCATTCTAATCCAGAAAACATCCTTTGAAAATTAAGGTAAGTGTTTTAAAAGTTGTCCTTAAAAATATTTTGTTTTATAATATTGCTAAGTCAAGTTGAAAATTGTTTTTTATTTGTTGTATTTCGCTTGTTGAATTTCAATTTGCTTTACCTGTTGGTCTACAAGTACTTTACCAAGAGAGAGAATCAAATATCCTCCATGAGAGAAATAAGAATAAGTGTTTTGAATAGATGAAATGATTTATTTCGAGCAGAACTGAATAGATCGAAGAAACAATTTCATTCATGTTGAAATCATTTCTGGCGCCACGATAGCGCTATATCTCTGCTATTTTGATGTTCTATTTCATGTTTATAAATGCTGTTTAGAAACAAATTAATTTAGTTTCAAGTAGATTTTGCACTCTGCTTTAGCGGACGGATTTAAACAGAACTCAAAGTTCACATTACATCCAATTGTTTTCTAGTTCTTTTATATATATTTTTACCAACTAAAAGAGATGTTTCTTTTCTGGTTTATCCGTACAAATGTTTATAGTTTTAAATTGTCATGTTCACAAAATATCAATTATATTCTGATTACTTTACATTGTTTATTGTAATAATAAAAATTTCTAAACATAAATCCAACCTGGTGGCCGATATATTATATTTGATACGGTATCAAATATAATATATCCTCTATTATAATCCAGGAGTTTATTGGAATCACAGAGGAGTAGACCTGTAGACATTAATATAGAAAGAGGGATCAGTGTGTAATTGGTGATAAACACAACCCTAGCCTTGACGTACAAAGAATTGTGTCACGTAATGTAACTTTCAGATCAGAGTCAACGATATTAAAGTCTTGATTGTACAATACACTATAAGCTATCAATATTATAAGAAACTATGCATGCATTGTAGTAATTTCAAAGCCATTTCAGTATCATGTGCTGATATCATATCGTTAGATAAGACTTTTAGTTCATATCTATCTCTTCCTTTCTAGATAGGATGATGAAGATCGCTTTGACATTGTGCCTTGTCGTGGTATTGACAACAACAGTCTTCACGTCTAGAGGTAGGAAAACTGGTCTCTCAAAGCTGTCAAGTGACATCATCAGTAGTGTGTAGGCGGTCGTGCAACTTTCTTTGCTCCCTGTATGTTTTTGAATGCTAATGTGCACGCTTCACGTGCCATTTTTTCGTAAATTCACGACTAAAAAGAAACATTTAAGCCATTTCACGCACGTTTTTCTTGCAAATTCACGGATCACGGTTTTATCTTTTGTTTATGAAGTGTTTTTCACGATTCACGCGCCATTTTTGGGCCAAATCACGCGTCACGTGTAACCCCTTTGCTACCCTGTGTTGTATCAGTGCAATATGTTCTGTGCTCCTGTCAAAGAAACCGACGTACATTTATAAATTCATCTCTTTTCATGTTCTTCTTTTCCAGTTCCATCGTTTGTACGATACTTCAGAGGATATCGACGCGGTACGTATATACTGTACTATATATATAGCCAGGTCACTTGGTAATCAGTACATACTGTACTATATAGCCAAGTCACTTGGTAATCAGTACATACTGTACTATATAGCCAGGTCACTTGGTAATCAGTACATACTGTACTATATAGCCAGGTCACTTGGTAATCAGTATATACTGTACTATATAGCCAGGTCACTTGGTAATCAGTACATACTGTACTATATAGCCAGGTCACTTGGTAATCAGTACATACTGTACTATATAGCCAGGTCACTTGGTAATCAGTACATACTGTACTATATAGCCAGGTCACTTGGTAATCAGTACATACTATACTATATAGCCAGGTCACTTGGTAATCAGTACATACTATACTATATAGCCAGGTCACTTGGTAATCAGTACATACTGTACTATATAGCCAGGTCACTTGGTAATCAGTACATACTGTACTATATAGCCAAGTCACTTGGTAATCAGTACATACTGTACTATATAGCCAGGTCACTTGGTAATCAGTACATACTATACTATATAGCCAGGTCACTTGGTAATCAGTACATA
Organism: Actinostola sp. cb2023; assembly: GCA_033675265.1. Classification (NCBI taxonomy): domain Eukaryota; kingdom Metazoa; phylum Cnidaria; class Anthozoa; order Actiniaria; family Actinostolidae; genus Actinostola; species Actinostola sp. cb2023. The sequence continues at coordinate 287,895 of JAUJYZ010000132.1, forward strand.
CTGTACTATATAGCCAGGTCACTTGGTAATCAGTACATACTATACTATATAGCCAAGTCACTTGGTAATCAGTACATACTGTACTATATAGCCAAGTCACTTGGTAATCAGTACATACTGTACTATATAGCCAGGTCACTTGGTAATCAGTACATACTATACTATATAGCCAGGTCACTTGGTAATCAGTACATACTGTACTATATAGCCAGGTCACTTGGTAATCACAATAGATTCGTTTTCATACGAATCACTACTAAACACGAAGTGATGTTTCAAGCTTACGTCGATCGTGTAGTTTTGTAAACCATTAATTGTAAAAAGTAATGTTTGCTTTCTGGTTAAACAACCGTCATATCAACGCGTGATAGCTGAGAATTGTTAGTTACTGCGGTTTAACTCAAAGTCTTACGATTGTTTTGGTTCTACCACAGGTAACATAGGAAGCGTATGTGGAGCTAACTGTGCGCGAAGCTGTGCTCCTTCGTGTTCTAGTTCCTGCTGCGCTCAAGCTTCAGTGAGTCCAGCTATGGCTGCACCCATGCCCCCACCCATGCCCCCACCCATGGCCCCACCCATGGCTCCATTGATGCCTGCACAGCAACAATGTGCTCCACAATGTGCAGAGTTTATGACGATGGCTCCACCAGCATCGATATGTCCTGACCCATGTATGCAAACTGGATGCTGCGGACCTGCACCTCCACCACCACGAAGACTGCCACCTCCACCATGCCCACCAGGATGTCCTACAGCTTGCTATCCAAGATGCAGCCAGAAATGCTGCAATCCACCTCCAATGCTGCCACCAATGCCGCCACCAATGCCCCAGACACAATGTCAACCATCATGTGCTCCAGCTTGTTGCGGGGGATCACTGATGGGAATGCCCCCTCCACCCATGCTACCTCCACCACCACCTATGCCCATGCCTATGCCTATGCCTATGCCCATGCCTATGCCCATGCCTATGCCTATGCCTATGCCTATGCCTATGCCTATGCCTATGCCCATGCCTATGCCCATGCCTATGCCTATGCCCATGCCAATGGAACCGCAATCCTGCCCTGCGCCATGCGCTAGATCTTGCGCACCAAGATGCAAACCAGAGTGTTGCGACAGAAAGTAAATATCGTGCGAACTGTTAAACATGCATCCTTCTACTGAATGATAATCACAACTACGCAACTACAAGCAATTATGGATGCTTTTACCAAAGTTTGGCACTTTAATTCTTCTGAAGATTGCTTCTTAACGGAACAATGCATTACCATTACAATATCGATATAAAAGGCGGCATTATTAAAAAGCACCGAAATCAGAACGTTATCTTGTAAATAAGACATTTACATAGATCAAATTTAACAAATTTACGATAGTTTCGCGTGGTATGTCCTCTTATTTACCACGGTTGGCGTCATCGAATCGTCAAAATTGTTGTGGATTCACGAGGCGTAGCCGAGTGCATCCACTTAACAATTTTGACGATGAGATGGCGCCAACCGTGGCAAATAAGAGGACATACCACAAGAAACTATCGTAAGTTTGTTTTTTACCACAACAGAGGGAGAAAACATCCGAAAACGCCGATAAATTTTGAAAGAAAAACTGATTCAAGCGCGCGCTAGATCCGTGCGCGAGCGAACACGCATTGCCGTGGTATGTACTCTTATTTACCACGGCTCTAAGCCAATCAGAGAGCGAGAAACTGACTAGTTGTGGTAAAAACAGGTATCGAAATCATTGAACATTTTGAGAATATGGGAAAATACAACAAGGAACCGAAACATAAAACATATGTAATGGATTTGCCCTATATCACCATCGCGCATCAAAACAATCCATCGTTTGAACGATCATTGTCGTAGGAGTGGGACAAAACACCAATAACACTAAGAAAATCGCTATTAATGCATTTTGAAGAACGTAGAAAAGCGGCAGCAGCCATCAAACTACAGTAAATACTGTAGGATAAACATCGATACATACGATATTTGGAAACCAGAATTGATATTGTTCTTGGCGATTCTGTCCCACTCAGTGAATATGAAATGGAAGTGTATATATTTTAGTATTTGAATTTTTGACTGGAATGTATAAGTATCTGTACGTATGACTTTGCTGGTGATTGGAGAGAACACATTTGTTTTAATAATTAATAATTAAGGGGAAATTACTTGGTCGGTTGCTTGCTGGACTATAAAGATGTTGACTAGAACTAATATAACAGAAGATGAAAATAAAGCAAATTCAACTGACTCTCACACTTTAAGGCGTGGTTTACACTGGTCATACGCAAGCATAATAATATATATCTAGCATTAGAAAGCGCGCGCAGTATATGCACGTGACTATTAGACATTGCAAAACATGAGCATACAGCTATTTCAAAAAAGGTTGGTGAAGAAATACTTTTGTCTCTGACTTTTTAGTTCTTTTTATTTATTAAGACGTTTCGACTGTAAATCAACAGTCTTCATCAGATGGTTAGTAAGAAACTGCGCACGATCGCAACGCTGGAAATGACTACATTGGCATTCCAGATGTTTACCGCGCGATAGAACTGAATACTGGCACGAGCACGCGCTCTCGTAGTATTTTTTGAAATATATCCGCGCGCGGTTTCTTGCTATCCAACTGATGAAGACTGTTGATTTACAGTCGAAACGTCTGAATAAAAAACAACTAAAGTCAGAGACAAAAGTATATCGTCAATTTAAAACATGAATCCTGACTGCAAGTTCAACATTTTTTAAGGTTGGTGAAGGTTTTGTTGCATCTTGCATCTTGCATACCAAGCCCAAAATGTATTGTGGATCAAAAATTATGTAAATAATGTCAGCATGCACATACAGAAGAAAATATGCTGCCGCTCAATCAATCAATCAATCAATCAATCAATCAATCAATCAATCAATCAATCAATCAATCAATCAATCAATCAATCAATCAATCAATCAATCAATCAATCAATCAATCAATCAATCAATCAATCAATCAATCAATCAATCAATCAATCAATCAATCAATCAATCAATCAATCAATCAATCAATCAATCAATCAATCAATCAATCAATCAATCAATCAATCAATCAATCAATCAATCAATCAATCAATCAATCAATCAATCAATCAATCAATCAATCAATCAATCAATCAATCAATCAATCAATCAATCAATCATTTATTTATCCACGTTAACGTCACGTTAAGAGCAAAAGCTCGTTCAAAATACGAACGTGTAAAAATACAAGATGAACTATGATAAATCTATATAAAAATACTATATATAATATGCTACTTAACTAATATGATTGAATAAATTGATATATTGATATATGTTAACAAGAGACCATAAGGGACAGAGAGGGAGTCTCGCGCTATTCTTGGGATATCTTAATTTCAATAAATCTATTTTTAGAATGCGGACGTCTGAGGAAATTAACTTCCGGTTCAAAGTAGATGGCGGCTAAGATCTATCTTACTCTATCCCGGCGAAATAAAACCATGTTTTTGTTTTGTTTTTTGAATTTCATTACTTTTTATAAATGGATCGGATAATTTATAGATTATTAGACTTTTGAGACGGCAGTAATGAGTCAGATGATAACAAAGAAAATGTAAATTTCCCGCGGAAAGAAACTAGTGAATGCTTTTTGTCAACAACTGCTTCTTTCATCTGCACCAAAATGTATAATTCTTCTTCCATTTGAGACCTGCTTTCTGATCAGTGTTATTTTTCGTTTCCCTTTCTTTGCTGAGAGAGTGTCTTTCCCAAGTTTAATTTGGCAAAGTGCTGCACCAGGCAGAAATTCGGTATAAACTAACATAAGCTTTATAAGCTTATTCGTTTCAGCATCAGCTGATTTGAGAAATAATATTACTTGATTCTGACTGAGCAAAGTCATAAACAAGGGAATACAATATACCGGTGATGCGGCCTCTATTTTAAATGGTGCTCGATGGATAACAAAGTAATTTTGAATGGTTTTGCGCTCAACTTTTTATTTTCACTGAAGCGGCCATAAAAGCCAACTTGTCGGACTCAGTGAATCCAGTAAACGTTGAATCAAAACTTGAATGACGTAAACCGTAGTTTTTGCAGAGATTTCAAGTCATTCAGATGCCGTTATGCACACAAAAAATATTCACAATCCATTTTTAAGTCATTTTAGGTAAAGAAAATACACAAGCACACAACAAACACGCTTACTTTCACTGCTTGTTTGATTCACTCGTGACTCGTCTTGTCGCTCATCATCATGTTTCACGGCAAATTTATTTTTGAATAGCCTTATGAAAACTCTTCAAACGCCACAACGAGAATTACAAGATACCACTAAACCACGTCCAAGAATAAATTGAAGTCACTTTCTGACGAAATAGTTTGACGAAAGAGACGAAAATACGTCTTTGAAAGTCTTCGGCGAAGCCGGTAGCTTTGCATCCACACGCTACAACAATCAACAGCCTTTTTGGAAAACCAGCGATTTTCACGACTTTATCCTTAGATTTTCCATCGGATTTAGTCTTTAATGCACGTTCAAATCGATTACATCTATTCTTGGGAATGTTTTTCTTAATTGTTCAAGGCAGAACAGCAAGAAGAAAGTACAAACAGCGACCTTCTTCATGCAGCGACCTTCTTGTTGAGTTGGCAGTAGCCGTTTTCGGCGTTTAGTTTTTGTTCATTCAATTTCCTTCAATCCTACAGACCACAACACAAGGCGACTTTTGTACTCTGTTCGAACTTAAACAACTCCTTTCCATATAAAATAAACTCTTGCGATGCTTTTCTGATGATTTCAGTCAAATTCAGAGTCAAAATACTCGGCCTAAAAAAACAATTTTTACATCTGCTTGAACCGGAAGTTAATTTCCTCAGACGTCCGCATTCTAAAAATAGATTTATTGAAATTAAGATATCCCAGACCCTATACTGGAAGACTCCCTCTCTGTCCCTCATGGTCTCTTGATGTTAACTAATACAAATTTTGAACAAATTTTGAATTTTGGTTAGCTCCATATTGCGAAAACAAAGTTTGGGAAAATTCCCAGAGTCCATATTGTTGTGACCTTTCGCTGACTCCATTCACATCGCCCATAGTGTATTTCGGGCTTGGTATGCAACATGCAAGATGCAACAAAACCTTCACCAACCTGTTTTGAAATAGCTGGGCGTCTCAATATTTGGCCTGGCATTGCGGCAGATCGACTAAGGAACAACTTGGAGCAGGATCAAAAACATAAAGTGCGAAGCATGAAAAACCCTATTTTCAGTTTATCAAAAGCTGAATCGGCTTCTTCATTTAGAAATGTGACAATTAACAGTGCGATTGCACGAGACAACCGTTCCATAATCAACACAATAAGTATTACACACTTAACGAAATGTTATAACTTTTATTTTCACAACATAACTTGGCGCAATAAGAGCAGGATTGAACAACACTCAAGTTTACTTCTAAATTACACGTCCCAGTATGTCAAATAAAGAACAAATTGTTGGTAAGACACGGCCTGGCACAGTTATTTACAAAGAGTTGTTTTTCCATCTTCAACGTCATCTTCACTAACTAAAATGTTCATCACATCGTCAGTCGTCTTTCTTCAGTTCCAATCCAGCACCTAATTCTATAAGGTCTTTGCAAGTAAAACAAAGGTTTCTGTAGTACTTTGTACCAGTCTTCATTGATCGATCCAAAGTCCACAGGACTGATAGGAATTCGTCGTTTTGTCAAATTTACTTTCCAACGCATGCTGGTACACATGCTGGTGCACATGCAACTGGGCATGGTGGTGGTGGTGGAGGTGGAAAGTGATGGACGTGTTGGTGGACAGTCTGGACGGTGTGGCATGGTGGTGGGCATGGTGCTGCTGGAGGTGGTGGTGGTGGTGGTGGAGCTGGGTGTGTCAGGTGAGTAAAGACATGTGAGTGGGTCTCAACTTGCATTGGTGGTGGAGCTGGCATTGGTGGTGGTGGTGGGCCTGGAGGAGATGCATGATATTGGATGGTGTGTGTGACCTGATGCTGGTGGCATGGTGGTGCACATGGTGCTGCAGGTGGTGGAGGTGGTGGTGGAGGAGCTGGGTGAATAACGTGAGACACCTGGTGTTGGTGATGTTGAACAATCATTGGTGGTGGTGGTGGTGGTGGTGGTGGTGGAGGAGGAGGAGGTGGTGGTGGTGGACAGCAACTCACTGGGCAGGCTGGTGCGCATACTGGTGGAGCACATGCGCCAAAACATTTCTTACTTCCTGTTGAAAGAATGGACAACAATGAAAAATTAATAAGAACTGTTGAGTCACGCACTTCAGGCTTGCTCGGGTATTCATAATAAAACTGATAATATCCCAGCATCCTTCATATTCGTGACTTGCCACTTTGCAAGCAATCAAAAAAAAAAAGAACATGTAAATTTGTTTAGTGATAGAGTAGATGTTTGTGTTGCTACCTGTTTAGGTAACGGGTAACCATGACAAACATAGTTCGATACAAAACTACTTGATGCTTTAAATATTTCATGACCACCACACGGGTCATCAAATTAACGTTTTTTATCGTTTCTTTGACCCTTGGTCTGATATTACTTCTACACATCCCAGGCAATTTTTATATATGATAACATTTAAAACGGTTCAAACATCGTAGATATTACTATAATGTTTGTGCTTCCACCCACTGTTGCAAGAGCTTTGCAACTCTGATGAATTGTTTATCTTATTTAGCAATAAAGATGTTCTTTATATTTACTAGGATGATTGATGAGTTATGGTATATAACTGAAGATTGTACACGTACCTTTGACGTTCTTGGCCTCCGTACATACGGCAACAGCCACAATGGCTAATATAATCAGTCGCAAATCCATTATTCTGATAACAAGATGCAAAAATATTAATCCAGGTATAGAACTTCATGTCATCAGAGTTAACAATTAATAACTAGTGAGATTATCTTTGTTTCTGTGAATATGAACTAGGAAAATCATTTATGTCATTTACATTTACTCTTTGTAGTTACACAAGGTTTTGTTCAGGATCTTATCATGTGATAAGTACGAGTTGAGTTCATATCGCCATTCCGCGTGTCTGAACAAGTGAACCAAACATTAAGTCATTCACTTATTTGGATCATAAGCTAAAGAAATGACACAATTCCTTAGTTTGATACCAGAAGAGAAAATGTTAATAAAAGAAGATAAAGAAACATAATGTTCCTGAATTGGTAAAATAGTTTTCTAAGAAACGTATTTTTCATCCAAGTTACATGTATAGTTTACTTTCCTTCGTAAATAACGGGGAAAAAGAAAGATCCTGGTGTACGTTTTCAGTTGAACATTACAATTGATCATTGTTACAGCCATATATAAGTAAGTATCTATAATATATTGCTAGATATTGGATAAATCCACATCAAATCCCACTCACCTAGTACAGTTTCCTCACAGGACTGGTGCAACTACCAAGTACTTTCGCTCTCAATTAAGTTCCCTGCGGAAGTCTATTTCGGGTCTTGGTTATGATTGGCTAATATCAATTACTCATGTGTGTAAATTCCATAAATGGACAATGTTATGGTTGATCACAAGTTTGCAGGGCCAGGTCATCTGATGAGATTCAGGGTCACGACTGAGGGAATTAACTTGTCTATTATTTATAAATGCACCTGTTGTTTCTCCAGTTGACCACTCATAATCTCCATAGGAAACTTGTACCATATTTATTAGTCTTTCATAATGTCTTTTTGCTGTAAACACAAAAGATAATTTTGACATGGAATTCGATATTCTTTGTTTTTATTGCTTTCTTCTTCTGATTTTAGTGGCTGAATACGTTAAATGTTGGATTCAATACAAGACACGGTGTCAACTATAGAACAACAACCCCCAGTGCCTTGATCTTGTGTATTTGCCCAATAAATAAATCACAACCCTGTGCAGTGTCAATGGATTGTGTGGCAAGGATTCATGCCTGAATCGGTTTACTGGTAAAACCTACCACATAGAAAACCCAATTACAAATAACATCTTCTTTTACTATCAGTAAATAGAGTGAGTAAGTAAATATGTCTGAGTGAGAAGGGGGAGAGTATTTCATAGAATATCCTCACTAAACAGAAGTGAATTTGTGTCAGCAGACTCAGTCTCTTTTCCATTCTAATACTGAACCACCCATGGATCTCTGGAATGTTTTGTGAAACAAATTCTTTTTATTCTCTTATACCAGTTCGCCCGACAAAGAGTACCTTAATTGTTTATGAATATAACATAAGAAACAACTGCTTGCCTGATAGTTGGAACCAGTTTTAATGTTTTCTAGTCCGCACACAATCCTTCTAACAAATGAACTTTTCATTTAGTAATCTCTCTCCCTATTATATGCATGTGTTTTTGTTCAAATAGTAATAGTAACAATGACAATTTTTTATTTAGTACCAGGTAGTGCCATAGCTATATATAAAATACACAAATTTAGCTTTTTTGTGTACAAGCTTAACTGAAATAACCATAGGGGATAGAGTAGACTAGTCAGTTAGCACTAATACGTCTGATGACAATATGGTTTTCGGTCATTGAAAAAAAGAAATATATTGACAAAAATTTAGAATATGGCAAAGATTGGTGATAGTACATGCTGACTGGTACCTGAAGCAAATCAGTTTTGCCAAAATGCCGATAATATACACATGCATGAAACGCAACGAAACATTGTCGTTTTCCGTCAAAGAAAGGTTTATCGATAGATAGATGGATAGACAACTTATTATTATTAATATTATTATTATTATTATTAATATTATTATTATTATTATTATTATTATTATTATTATTATTATTATTATTATTATTATTATTATTATTATTATTATTATTATTATTATTATTATTATTATTATTATTATTATTATTATTATTATTATTATTATTATTATTATTATTATTATTATTATTATTATTATTATTATTATTATTCAGTGTTGCTGCATGCCATCAATTGAATTTTGGATAGCGATTTATCCAAAGGATAATACTAACTGTTTATAAAAGATAATACTAACTGCTATATTTTCTTATAAAAACTGCTGCAGGTCAAAGGGAGTTTCTAGGAACAGTAGGAAGGTTCCCGTTACATCCACGAGGTGCAAGCCAGCCGCGAATAACAGTCAAAACGTACGCAGATGTCAGGTCGACCGGCAACGGCTTCCTTTATTCTCGTCCTCTCGTTTTCAACAAACATGGTACTTAATAAAAATACTTATGTATGTATGGACCGTTTGTTTGACTATGATTTGCAACGCTTTCATTTTTGCCTTCTCCACTTTATAATCACCCTCGACCCTCATAACCTTTGTAAATGCGGAACCCCCTCGCTCTCAGCTTCCTTCATCTTCATCGTCATTGTAATCATGATAACAGTGATACCAAAAACCACCAACGATTACGTGGTATTTTATATGTAACCATTTCAGAAGCCTTGTTGCATATCACAGTTCCTGGTAAAACTAACTTTTGCATACAGTAAAAACCCGCATATAAGAAACTGCAGATCAGTTAAGAACCTCCAGGCTGAAATTTAGCAGAAATATTATAATTACTATACAGTTGGGTTGTCAATGTTTAGTGTGAATATTAGACCTTTCAGATTCAAAAGTTCACTAATTAAAACAAAATGTAAGGAAATACACCATACTGTATCAGGAACAATTGTTTTTTTTTGCCCTGTAAATAAGAACCTGTTAAGAACCTATTCTGCCTGATTTCTCACTAGACACCCAATATATAAGAACCATTTCAGCCTGATTTCTCACTAGACACCCAATATATAAGAACCATTTCAGCCTGATTTCTCACTAGACACCCAATATATAAGAACCATTTCAGCCTGATTTCTCACTAGACACCCAATATATAAGAACCATTTCAGCCTGACTTGGAAAAATAGGGGTTCTTTTATGCGGGTTTTTACTGTAGCTAGAATTGTGAGTGCTAACAATCAGTGCAGACCCCACGGAAGGTTCCTAACATGCTCACAGCCCGCAGTATCACTGTTTGATTTTAGAAGCAACGTTTATAGATGACGAGAAGACAAGAAGAAGAATCCGAGTAACAGCCTGGTTATTTGATCAATTCAATGACAGCCTAACACTGTTTGATTACGTTGAATTGAAAACACTTTCTCGTTACTCAGAAGTTTAAAATAAAACAACACAAAGTCATGCAAGTAAATACTTCTAATAACTACTTTAATACACGTTCATTTACATACAATATTGCACGCTGTCACAAACTATGACGTGTCTGGTCGAACACGCTACAGAGTCTCTATAGTGTTATTAAAAGACTGTAAAGTACAATGTGTACAATGAATCCTTGTACATAACGGCTCCTCCAAGCTTCCCTAAATTTGCTTATAGCAAAAGTAATATACAGCGCGTGGCAAGATTTTCAGCCAATAAAAATCTTGTCACGTAGTTTCTGTTCACGTCAAAATCATCGAGTCAAACATCCTAACCAGATCGCTTCTTACAGCATGGGGCACCGCATGCTAATGGTGCTCCGCATGGGGGTGCGGCTGGGGCCATGCAAGCTGGGCCACATGGTAGTGGTGCCATGGGTATAGGTGCTGGCATTGCCATTGGCATTGCCATTGGCATTGCCATTGGCATGGCTGGGGCACATGGTGGGGCACATGGTGGTGGTGGAACGTATTCCCAGACGTGTTGCTGGCTCTGGATAACAGCTGGTGGTGGGGCTGGCATTGGTGCGGCGGGCATGGCTGGAGCCTGAGGAGCCTGGTGATGGATGGTGTGGTGGTGGACGTTGTTCACGTGGGTGATCATCTGTGGTGGGGGTGGTGGGGGTGCACAACAGTATGTTGGGCAAGCTGGTGCACAAGCCATAGGAGGGGCACTACATGGATATCCACAAGGGTTGGCATCTCTTTTGACTGGAAGTAAAATCACATGCAATCAGAAACATAACAAACCAAAACCGTGAACTTACGATGAGCGGCAAAGTGATTTTCAGAGGTAGGAATGTTATTTACGTTGTGATAACAGGTCAGTTGACTTGCCTTCTGGTACCAGTCAGATGTGTTTATACGTACGAACAGAATAGTCCATTCATGGACTGATCATCTTTGAATTGTTTACGTAGCGAACAAGATTGCTTTAACGAAATCATCATTTATCTAACTTGATGGCGATTATGATATGACAATATATCAATACGACAATAAAGACTGTAGATATTCCAAAGGTTTACACGGGACAAAAATGATTCGTTTCTCTCATGTCAGAAAGTTGTTCAATTCGTTTCATTGTCTATTCAAACGTTAGCTTGCTACAATGATACAAATTCATCGCCAGCTCATTCGTAGCTTTTCAATAAAGTAAATTCGATGAAGATGAACTTTATCATCGTATAACTGAATAACTTTGAATACCATTGTTTTAAATTACACCATCTTTTCACTATCGTTAGAATCTGAATTCATTGTATTTTAGCTTATTGGCTTATTGATGGCGTAAAGATAAACTGTATGAAAGTAAAAGGAATGACTTACCTATGGGGTTGGCGTTGACGCACACCACAACGGCTAACAGTAGAAATTCTAGACGTGCCATTATATAAATCTAGAAACACAAATACAATTAAATAAATCAAATTATGTATCAATATATATCACTACTGTTAAAAAATACTAGAAACATAATGATTCGAATAGATGATTACGAAAGTGGACGATCCAAACCTTGTTCAAGGTCAATCCCGTGGGAGGAATGAAATCTATTCTACAAGCGGTATGGCTATGGTAATGTACTTACACCAGACTATGTACGGTAATGACTAGATTGTACGTCCCAAATGAGAACTAGGAAAGACTGTGTGACTGGCTTACCTTAAGTAAGAATGTTGACCACTAGAATGATCTCCCTTCGATGTGGCTTGCTTTAGAATGCAAAAGCTATGAATTATGAGCAAGGTTGACTGTGGTCACTGTTTCTATCCAAGAGGACTTCTTATTGGCTAGTTATTACGATGGGGTCATGTGACAGAGGCCTAACGGGTAGTATTAGTTCATGGGTGTTTCATGGTGGGTGTTGACATCATGCTTCACCAATGGCCCGTAGTGACACTTTAGTGATGAGGTCATTCGTCACAAACCTTTAGCACCTTTTTCACACAATGCAACATTTAATCGTTATTGTTCACGTGTCAAAAGTAATCCAAACACACACGTTTTTCGAGCTCATTTTTACCACGCCTCAAAATGCAACGATTAGTAGGGTCAATGGATTGGAGTCTTCAAGATCTAACCCCCTAAATACCTCATAGACATTCAATTTATTTTGTCCATTGAAGTATTTAGTTTAATAAGTTTGTCAGAATTGTTTTGGTTTTCTTGGCTGACAATGTTTTCAGTTATTTGTCGGTACCTGTAATGCCAGTGTCAGTGGTGTTTTGGTCTTAAGTCAGAGACCGACTCAACTGGTGCCTGCCAAGTCCTGGTAGGGTGGCAAGACATCACTTCAATCAAATATTGAAAACAGGAATTGAAAATAATATTTTACACTTATAATTTTACTTTATGTTTTCTTCTAAATCAACAATGGATTGAATCAACAATGAAACTGAATAAAATTTAAAAAAAGGCGAACATTCATTATTGAGTGTAATAGTCAGTCAAACCTAGGGGTTGTGCTGTTTAAATGTCTGATGACTTGAAGATTGGCTCTTGATTACCAAGTGGTCGATCAATTGCTGCTTGAAAAGAAAGTGCTAATTGTACTTTGAAGTGCATTAATTCATACAATAAGTAGTTGGACTGCAAGTAGTTTACGTGCACTCCCCAAATAATTATGAAAATTAAAGTAATTGTCTGAAGAGTTCATCAGTAATATAAATAGCAATATTGTGGTCTAATGTGAATACTACCATCTCAGTTTCTTGTATCTTGTTTCGGTTTGTTCATGCATATGAGTTGAACGACCCATAAATTGTATGTTATATCAATCATAAGTAATCGTAAGACGGAATGAAGTTTTATTTCTTTTCTTTCTCTCCGTATCGTATTGTGTTTAATTTTTATTATTCAAGTATTACCAGCCAACTATTCCATCAGAAGTGAAGAAATGCCGCATAGAACCACTGTCTCCTGAGTTCTAGCTTGACAGATTAATAATATTTGTTCTACTCTTATGGAAACAGTAAAAGCTCATAGTATGACTCGTATTGGAATAGAGGAATTCATTTGACACGAGACCGCAATACATGGCCCTTCATGTAAATATACTTCCCGGCACTGATTTGAATTCCAGGACTTGATCATGTTATATGTTGATAATGGTTTATGGCAAGAGTGATAAAGACTTCATCCAAACACTCATATGACTTCAAATAATGCTACTGATTTAGAGCAGGAAACCATGCCATAAGATACCATAATTATAACTTATTTTTATAGCACTTTCACTGGAAAAAAACGCTTGCTCTTCGATCAAACCTCGGAAATGTCTGAAATGTCCAAAACCAACGAATTTCCAGTGAATTTCCAAGGTTTGAGCGAACGTTTTTTTCCAGTGTTTAGTGTAGGTATTTTGGTGGAATTGAACAAAAAACTGAATCCGATCCAAGGTTTATATATCAGTAGAGACAGTAGACAAACCTGCTGTCGGGTGGTTAACAGTGACAACAGTAACATTGTGTAACAAACAAAAAATTAAAATTAAAAACAACAAAAATCAGCTCACAGTTGCGTAAGAGTTACAGACATAAACAGGCAATATTAGACTGTGAAAATGAGCCTGAAGCAAGCATAAGAAGAAGCGCAATCAGCATTTTCTTTTGCTTGTGCTTACATCCTGGGTTGAGCTTCTTTCATCATACCTCGAAGCTTGATCTACCGCTCACTTGCATCGCTAGTGAAAACCAGGCATAATAGACTTTGGAAACTAGCAATACTGTTCAAACAATGTCAGTTTTCATTTCTTAGAATTTTCAAAATTGGATAAGAAACACAACGTACGTATATATAAAGGTTTTGTGGAAATAATGTGTTGCTAAATATTGGACAATATTTACCGTCTGCAATGAAATATCCGCGCCCGGGTGACTGAATCTTGTTTACATACCGGCAAAAAAGGTCTGGACACATATGACATGCACGATATTGCTGTAATTTCTTTTTCGTTTACAGTGTGGACACTCGAATCATGAACACTTCGAGTTTTTTTCTGTCTTTTTTTTTCTAACTTTGTATTGCCTCATAGCCTCTCAAATGGAGCATTGAGTTTAAATACACTTATAGTGATCAATTAAATAAATCATTTTTCTGATCAATTTGCTCAATCGATAATTTATATATATGTGTTAGATAAAAACTAAGTGTTCACGGTTCGAGTGCCCATACTGTGATTATAAGGTTGGGTTTAGGGTTTTACGGTGAGTACTGGTAAGTTATAACTGATACGAAGTGGATTATGACAGTAAAAACAATTAATATGAAAAGTATGGAACTTAACTACAATAGACATACTTATCATAATTATCAATCATTCATGAGGAAAACATACTAGAATTCGAAATCATAACTGCTATTGACCGTAGCTTGAGTCCGATACAAATTCATCGGCCAAACTTAGTGGTAAATTATAGTAAAACATGATTTTATCTGCCGATACAATATTCGCAACCGTACTGTATGGGACTACATAAAGAGTAGAGAGAAAAAGAGAGACGAACTGCAAGACAACGTTTCGTAAAACGATAAATGTTTTATTTATACATTTCCACTCCTTAGTCGTAAAATGAACGACTACATATTACATTGGACGCCTCATGAAAGACGTTAGTTCCTATTCTGATGTACAAGGGAGAGCATTTACAAACAGAGACTTCTAGACGAAGTTCTCATTGAAATAATGTTCTAGAACTTCAAGAACGATGACAATTATCTAGAAAGAAAATCTAATCCTTCTTAGACTTGGTCTTTTTGTCTTCTTGCTTCTCAGGGGCTTCCTCGGCCTTCTCCTCAGCCTTGTCTTCGGCTTTTTCTTCTGGTTCATCATCATCTTCATCTTCCATATCTTCTTCGGCGGATGCAGAGCCATCATCTTCCTTGTCCTCAAGTACGGGGTGAATCTATTCAAAACAATATAATTATGAAATACAATTAATATTCAATGCTACATCGTCCGGGATTTTCAAGGAGTGATCAGTGCCATTAAAGTATTGTTTCCATCGAAGGTTTTTGACAGAAATAAAACTCTAAGTACAAGCAAAGTAAAAACTTAAGTTTACTAGTTACCTTGTTCTTCTTACAGCATGGTGGTGGTGCGCAGGCTGGTGGGGCACAGACTGGTGCGCAGATACATACTGGTGGAGGTGGTGGTGGTGGTGGAGGATGGACGTGGTGGTGGACGATGGTGTGGACATGGTGGATACGTTGGGGAGGGGATGGAGGTCCTGGCATTGGTGCCATTGGTGGTGGAGGAGCAGGAGCCCATTGGTGGTCAACAAGATGCTGGACGCTCTGTTGGTGACATGGTGGTGCACATGGTGCTGCTGGTGGTGGTGGTGGAGGGGGAAGAACCTTATGGTGGACGATGTTGTTTACATGGGTGACAACCTGTGGTGGACCTGGTGGAAATGCCATTGGTGCCATTGGTGGTGGAGGAGCTGGTGCCATATGATGAGATTGGTGGACTTGTTGTTGGAAGGTGTGGCACTGTGGAGGTGCACATGGTGGTGGAGGAGGAGCTACCATCACAATTGGTGGTGGTGGTGGTGGTGCACATGGTGCAGGGGCACAAGGTGCAGCGAGTATGGCACATGGTGCAGGGGCACAAGGTAAAGGGGGTGGGGCACATGGTGCAGGGGCACAAGGTGCAGGGAGTGGGGCACATGGTGCAGGGGCACAAGGTGCAGCCGGTGGTGCACAGGCATTTACACACTTCTTGGATCCTGAGCTGTGTTTAGCTGATCCTGTAGAAAATTAAACATAAACACGGAATTGAAACTCACCGAAAATAATAAAACTAAATACAAAACATCATCATTGCTGGAGATAATAAAATAAATAAAGATCATAAAATAAAGTTAATCAATGAATAGACAAGCAAAGTTATTTTCGCAGTTTCTCTGAGAACGAGGTAACACTGGCAAGTAATTCAAACGACCGCTAAATGGCCCGAGTATGTTAAACTAAAGTCTGTGGCACGTTTACAAAACACTTGAGAAATTTGATTGTTTTCTCAACCGGAGCAGGTCTCGTTTATTGTTTGTTCTTCTAGGCCAATTCCTCAGTAGTTTACTCGTCGACGTGAATTAAAGATGAAATCACAATATTTCGATGTCCAGCAAAAAGCACTATCAAATTTTTAAATCGTTTTCCAGTATTTTAACTAGCAAAGTACGTATGATTGGAATAACTTTTAGTAGTACATGTAATACACATAATATAAGACATTGTAGTGGATAGGGTGCTGGTGTCATGCTTCATAAGTCTTTACGGATCGTTCTAGATCACTCACCCTTCTTAGCTTTCTTTGGAATTTTCCCGGCTTCTACAAACAAACATAATGCTAACGCGACTAGAACAATAAGTACTATTTTGGAGGCCATCGTGGCTAAAAAAGAAACAGCAATAAGTTAGAAAATACTAGTTTTACAGGCAAGGATACTGTGTTAAAAATGAAGGACTATGAAGTCAACTTCGGTGTAGACGTCTTGAATAAAACAGATTCGTATGACTGTGAAAAAGACAAGGACGCGACCTGATGTTTTAGAATTTCGAATGAATTCGTGCCGTGCCGTGCCGTGCCGTGATCGTGCCGTGCCGTGCCGTGGTTTTTCACAGTCATACGAAATCTGGTCTACCGTAACTAGCCCACAAAGATCACTATGGTATTTCCAAAATTAAAATACCAAAGTTTTGTGAAATATCCTTATCAATTCCTTAAACTATTTCCATTCAATTGTGTCAAAGGATAACGGCCTAAGCATTGAGTGAGAGTATCACTGCATCAGCCACTTGTCGTAGAAGTGAAATACCTTCAATGTCTTTTTTCCCAAAAAAGACACCACAAAACCACGAATTCTAATCAGTAGTGAATTCCTTGTCTTGTAAAGTGTTACTGTTTAGGCTGAAGACTCTCTACAATACCTATCAACCGTATAGTAATATTACCTTCGCGGAAGCTATTCCAAATGGGACCCCTGTTCAAGTGAATAATCACAAAATTCTCATAATACGTTTTATGGCAACAAAGAATCGCTGAATAATTGAACGGCAGTCGTCATCTCTCTCGCTTCAGGTCACTGATTCGAGTCATGTGAATTATTGAACGATTACCGAGCCAATCTCTCTATCAAAGCAAAACAACCTCACAAGATTTACTCTAAAAATCCATGACATTGACTCATAAGTATCTGTTCATTTTTCTAGGTTATTTTGGACCGTGGTTGGGTTACGATTTCTTAGATTTTGCAATGTTTTACAGGCGAAAATCCTGATGAAAAAACGATGATCGTGTTGTCACGTGATCTAATAACCTGTACAGGTGGATGGGATACCTGTAGTCGTTTACTTGACAACGGTTCTTATGATCAAGTCTAAGTACCTGATGAACCGAATCCGAGATGTTTCAGACGCAAAATAGCCCAATAAAACCAAAGAAAAACTTACAGATATCGGAAATAAGCAAATCCCCAGGGAAACACAGCATATGGAGTTAGTGAATTGCAGTTTCAAACTGAGAGGGAGGAATTCGACTCTTTCAAACATTGTTTTGAAATTCTTTAGTGGTTATGTGACATGGTATTTATTGATGCCACATAACCACTGTTTAACATTCTAGTTTTCTTGCTAATCGTGTCGTGATTCACTGTTAGTTCTCGATGATCGGTATTTGCAGAAAATCCCTGCAGCTGATGGGGATTTCTTATGAGTATTCACCCCAACTACCACGCTGTTCGTACTCAATGACCTCTTCGACAGACCTTACACGGGTGAATAAGAAATCAAAGCGATGTTGAGTATTTTAAGTACCATAAAGTCCTAGGAGTCACTAACCCTATCATCCAAACTGTCTTTATTTGGGAAACTATCACCCTTACTTTATCTAATAATACTGAGCAGTTATCAAGAGCCGATAACATGAATAAAGTGAAAATTCACTGAGCCCGTTGCCACGGTAAATGATCGAGAGGGGGTTCGTATGCTCAGAAAAATATATTTTCCCTTGCATCGCAGTACATCTACAAGTGAATATGGACGATGGTAGGCTTGATACTAATTAATAAATATCGTTACTGACAATGCAAATAATACAATGATTAAGACAACATTGAATTGTTATAAAGTATAAATATGTCGTCTACATGAAGACGACTCGGCTAAATGTCTCGAATTTACAAAGTGAAACCTGTTTCCACAGGTTTATTTTCATAACATGACGTGTAAAACATTTGCCGATCCGAAGTCCATCCGTGCAGCTTACAGCAAGAACACAATTGTCGACCGGACGTTATGGTGTAGAGCGTGAAGACTGCCTGGAAATAACTGATATTGATATACAGGGATTTGAATTAACATTCAACAATTAAATTACCCCTAATTATTTCTCGTGTCAGTAAAAAATCGCATAAAACACAGATAAAAATGCTTTACGACTGACCCGTCACAAAACTTTATTTATGCGATCAAGGACTTTCTTGTATCTCTGTCTACAGAGCGAAAGCGTACATAATGAACAATTGATACTTGAACTAAACACATTCAGTGGAAATAAGTGGGTACGGTCTGCGCATGTGCACGCCGTGAAACGAAACCCGTACGTTATCGGGGTTAAAAAGGAGCGTATATAAGTTCTTAGTATTAGAGTGGTTTTCATTAACCCGTGAAACAAAGTGTACTAATTAGAGGTGTAATAGTCAGATAAACACAATAGAAAATAAAAGAATTAGAGTGAAGTAGTGCTAAATACGCTATTTAAAGTGTATTTCACGGGTTTATGAAAACCACTCTATTTGTACCCGACGTTTCTACTTCGAGACTTTCAACATTAAATATTCTTTACTGTGCCGCTTTTGCTACTCAAATTGATAACACTCGCAGTAACAAGAGCGACTCCAAAAGTCTGTAACTCCAATCAGTATTAATTTGTTTTTATATATTTTTTACCAGGCATCGAACTGATGTCAGGCTTTTTAGAGCCTTTTTGGATCATCACTGTAACGCGCGATATATACTCTTCTACTTTCATTGACATTGAAGCCTGACGTCGTTAGCAGTACGTTACGACTGGGCTAGTTTGTGCAAGATCGTCATATACCAATTATATCCACAGGCATCCCAACCATTGCTTCTGAGGAATAAATAAAAATATGTTTGCATGTTCGCGCCTTTTTTATGTGCTTCCTGTGGTAGATCGAGCGCGCGCGCGCAATACGTATTATGTTGGGCTTCCTGTGCTTAGTAACGTATTATGTTGGGCTCCCTGTGCGCGTCCCGCAAGACGCGCCCGCAGAACAAGGAATGAAACTCCGGTCACGTGACAAATATGTCTTCATATATACGTGACAAATACCGCATCTCTGCGGGCGCGTCTTACGGGACGCGCACAGGGAGCCCAACATAATATGCATTGCGCTTCTCTTGGTTGCTCGTAGTACGATATTTATAAATCAGCTGTGCATTCTTGGTGAAGAGTATTCGATGTTTTGTGAGCCTTGAACTTTTTGAAAACCCACTCGTTCAATTAATGTATTCCAAATTGTACAAGAAAAAAAACATATGATTTCCTACGGCAAATTGCACTTCATTCAGTTCAAGTACCATTATAACAAATTAACTACCAGTTAAAAATACCGACGCCCTCTACGGTCTTGGTATATTACATCATACTGATTGATGCTTATTTGGAATAGTTTGCCTAAACTTGATTCACTGATCAATAGCAGATAATTTTATGCGTAGCTTCGTTGAATTACAAAGTAAAAATGGCTGACTGTCCCTTGGCCTTGCTTAGTACGTGTCTGCTGCATGATGAATTCACCCTTGACTCATCAGAAGATTGATCTTTTTGGCATCAGACAAAGTCCTAACCAAAGTCCTAACCAAAGTCCTAACCAAAGTTCTAACCCCCAGCACACTCGGCCCTTCATTGTACATTCGCCGCAACAACGAAAAACCGAAACTAGAAACCACTGAAACATGCATGGTCAGAATAACAATATTATGAATTACTTATAATGCACACTGTTTAGATACTAAATAATATACGCACATCAAGGAACACAACCCATTAGAAAAGAGACGAAACGGACAGGACCACCACACTGAACCACACTGAACACCTACAATCCATTCATGTAAATATTTAATGGCAATAAACCTAAGCGGTTGTTATTCTGTTTATTAATTCTGTTAACTAATATTTAAACATCAATATTAATGAATGTTTATCAGATGAACCGTGGTTATTATCTGGCGACTTCGGTGATCTACGAGAATTTTTTGACATAGCAACCGATCGACCCGGAGGGGGGGGGGGGTGTACTTCGGGGGTAAAAAGGGTAGGGATGACCGTCCGAAAACCTAAAAAATACCCTACAAAATACCAAGCTGTAAAAACTGCCTACCCTAATAAATACTTCGTACTTGAAAAGAAAAAACCTAAAAAATATCACAAAAATAACCGACTACAGTAACTATTTCACCGTCAGTATTGTTGGCTTGGCACCCGTGATTCGAGACTGACTTTTTTTAGCATTCTGTCGCGATAGTACCCTAAAAATACCAGTTTTCAGGAAAGAACCAGGACTTCGCTTTCACAACCCTAAAAAATACCAAAATGACGATTTCAACCCCTAAAAATATGACGGTCATCCCTACCACTCGTATATAGGGAGTACCCCCCCCCCCCCCCCCCCCCCCCCCCCTCTCCCGGAGCCGTCCATCTAATTTCATAAACAATCTTAACTTGATTTCCATTGTTTAGTAATTTATTTTTTAATTGTTATCTAAGCGATATTAGACGCCGTTTAGCTTGTTGTTGATTGATAACCGAGGTTAGTAGAGTACAAATTAAACCGTGCATCGTGTTGTACTACGAATAAACAATAGAAAATATCTATCTGATAAGCTTCAAACAAAGAAGAGCAATTATTGATTGTTTTACATCTCTCTTAAAAACATGAACTTTCGATTATTTTGAAACTGGTTTTCGTTTTATTCTTGATCTTCCAATTGGAAAGAATATATTGTAAAATTTTGGCTTTCATGCTAACATATATTAAAGTGCCTATAACCCCTGTGAGTTTGTTTTAAAAATCGATTATATATTAAGTGAATAGTTGCAGGTTTCAGTATTTTGTGATTTGAACTTCGCGTTTGCAAGTTATAGAGGTTTGAAATCGCGATATGGAAATCAGATGACGTCAAAATGACGCACTTTAAGGAATCAGGTCTTATACAAAAACACCCTTGTGCAAATTACTGACATTTTGAAACTTGCAATATCTTTTCACAGTTTATGGATATGATTTGATAAACTTTTTATCCTATTTCAGAAAGAACACAACTAAATAAGCTATGGCATCACTCCTTAAGTCACGTCATCAAATTAACATATCCCGATTTCAAACCTCTATAACTCACAAACACGAAGTTCAAATCACAAAATACTGAAACCTGTAACTATTCACTTAATATATATAATCGATTTTTAAAACAAACTCACAGGGGTTATAGGCACTTGAATTGTTATGTCTCCCACGGCTCCACCACTTATACCATACTCCAGAAAGGCTGGTAGGGTTGATCGTTGTAATGGTAGGGGGTAAAATCGGCGATTTAGTATTTTCATTTTATGGGTTGTCCAAGCAAACTCCATTTTCTATAAGCCGGTATTTGTTAATTAGAAAACCTTGGAGCAATCAGAGTTACAGAGTTTGGTGTCGCTTCTTTATTATTTAAGGTATAAACGCTAACATTGCACATACAAACACGCACCGGCAATGTATTTAAAATAATACCAGTGTTTTGGTTTGAATTGTTCCAGTGATGAAGTCCCAAGCGACTGTTGGTTAACCGAGCTATAGTTCCTTCTAATCCAAGAATGAAACTGTTCTATAACTGAAACCGCGTGCTATTGATTTGACTACAAACAACTCATTAATACATTAATAGACTATTAATAAATAATTCATAATTCTGTGCATCACCCAAGGCCTTAGCAGTAAAGCTGTAGCCATCTTGTGTCATCCTCACACTGTATATAAATACAGCGATTACGAGTGTTATACTACAGTTGATAAACCATCCACCAAGGCTACAACCAGTTCTCAGCATCAAAATGGCTTCTCTTCGTCTAATGGTTGTTTTTATGATCGGTGCTGTTCTTTTGTGCCAAGTCAGCGCAGATCCACTGCTGGATGAGATCTTGGCGGAAAACGGTAAGAACATCTGCTCTGTAATTTCCACGCATATATAACTTTTTATGGTTATTATCCATGTAAAAACTTGTTCATATTTACTTTCTTCTTCTGCTTTCTTCCTTCCTTTCCTCCTCCCTCCTTCTCGTACTTCCTTCCATTCTTCTTCTTCTTTTCCAGCTTCCTTCCCTTCTTCCCTCCCTCTCATTCTCACTCCCTCCCACTTTTCTTCCCTGCTATATTTTCTCTTCTACAGAGATAGCCGGACCCAGTATGGCATTTCGAGATCCAAGTAAGTCATGCTATCAAATTATATTAGTCAATCTAGAAAACTGGTCAGGAGCTAACTGACAAAAATACCCCAATGTTGTGAAGTATGGCGAGTTAGGTGAGCATTTCCCAGCGGTTTTATTTTCTTATTTCTTCATCTAAAGAATGTGAAAACAAATACAAAGCGAACATATGTGGAATGGTAAGTCACTAGAATTCTATCAAACCTGTGGTAAGAACAGTGCGCATATTTGAAATACACACGCAATATCCTACATAATTGAGTGATACCAAAAACCGTAATTTTAACCCATTCCCGCCCGCCCCTTTCAGTATATGCAAGAGAAAATGAGGTAAGAGAAGAAATCTCCCGTATTGGGCTCTTGACCCATCATGTGCCCCGTTAATTCTATTTTTAGAATGCTCAATCTATTTTGGGAACGGAACGTGATTGGTCAGATCATATAAGGCGAGGTTGAGGAGGGCGTTACGCACGGCTTTGATATGAAAAGTCAAAATTGAGCGAAGTGAGCGAAGAAAATCTTCTCAACTTTCTCGAACATTTTACACATTTTTACTTCGAAAATTCAATAAAGGATTTTACCAAATTATCCTTTTTGGATTTGACTGAAATTAATGTGAATTTGGGACACTTGAGACGATTCTAAATAGAGGAAAACGGCTTCATTTTGCCATGTGCTTCGACAGAGAAAACCGATAAGTGCAAGCACAGGCTCACCAACCTCTCAGTTTGTGTATTGGAGTTATTGGGCTTCCTGTGTCTTATTTGGGGGCTGCTTGTGTATTGGGCTTCCTGTGTCTTATTTGAATGGCCGGCCGTTGAAATAAAGCCGAAATATGGCCGTGAATTCACCTCTAGAATCCTGTCCTTTTGATATCTTGAATTTCTAAAACTGCTTTCATAACAAAGATTAATATCTAATTGAGGCCTGTGTGTGGTTTATTTAGCGATTAGAGCGAGTTTTGGGAGAGAGAGTAGTTCGCTCCCCAGAGAGAGGAAGAAACACAAGGTAGGCAACTCGGCACTTCAAAATCGCCAATCAAGCGTGGTTTTTGCTCGAATATCATCCTTTTCCCCAATCGCCTGCTCCTCAAACTTTGGGATATCACAGGACGAATATCTACCAACGTCCTGGCCAAGTTTAAAGTCAATCCCATCAAGAGAAATATTTTTAAATCGGGATTGAAGTACGTATATTGGCTTTCTGCTAGGGATATGTCGTAAAAATCGAACTCAATGGCATCCTAGGAATGCAGTTTCGGTAGAATTCTACCCCACCCTACCCGTAGTAAGCAGATTTGTTCCTTATAGTCTACATAGTAGCAACTACTTACTACGGGTAGGGTGGGGTAGAATTCTACCGAAACTGCATTCCTAGGATGCCATTGAGTTCGTTTTTTACGACATATCCCTTAGCAGAAAGCCAATATACGTACTTCAATCCCGATTTAAAAATATTGCTCTTGATGGGATTGACTTTAAACTTGGCCAGGACGTTGGTAGATATTCGTCCTGTGATATCCCAAAGTTTGAGGAGCAGGCGATTGGGGAAAATAATAATAATAATAATAATAATTACTTATATAGCGCCTATACAGGACTGTTCTAAGCGCTGACAAAGAAAATGATGATATTCGAGCAAAAACCACGCTTGATTGGCGATTTTGAAGTGCCGAGTTGCCTACCTTGTGTTTCTTCCTCTCTCTGGGGAGCGAACTACTCTCTCTCCCAAAACTCGCTCTAATCGCTAAATAAACCACACACAGGCCTCAATTAGATATTAATCTTTGTTTTGAAAGCAGTTTTAGAAATTCAAGATATCAAAAGGACAGGATTCTAGAGGTGAATTCACGGCCATATTTCAGCTTTATTTCAACGGCCGGCCATTCAAATAAGACACAGGAAGCCCAATACACAAGCAGCCCCCAAATAAGACACAGGAAGTCCAATAACTCCAATACACAAACTGAGAGGTTGGTGAGCCTGTGGTGCAAGGAATCGTTTTGTTGTAGCCGTCTTGTAGGACTGCAGATGGAGATGCTTGTTCTTGAATTAAATTTTCATGACCACAATATGGCTGGTGCTTCAAGGTTTTGGTGATGTTGGCTTTTGTAAAGTTTCTTTCGTCTTTTCCAACCTGAGAATAACGCTTGGACTTCGTAATTGTTGAATACAAGTGCTGGTAAGACCACATTAACAATATAGTTTGTTTTCGTGATTGCTTTGACTTTGACCGTTGTGTAGTTTATATTTGTAGCACCTTAATTTTGCTCAATTCGCCTGAGTATTCGTAAAATCCTTCAATGAAATTGTGGCCTTTTCTCAGAGAGTTGACGATATTCAGTTTCGCTCAGTTTTGTATTTGTATTCAGTGCAGACTTTGCATGTAAACATCATAGAAATCGTGCGACCACTGCTTTGTTATCTTGGAGCAGAAGCTGCGTAGTCTTTTGCTTTTCTTTTTAATGCCAAAAAATAAAAAGATTTTGAAAGGAAAAACCAAGGTAAGGTTGAGTATTTTGGTTGCGCGGGCATGGTAACTAAAGCTAAAAATAGATCGAGTTCTAAAAATAGAATTAACGGAGCACATGATGGGGTACCAGGGATTCCTTCTCTTACCTCATTTTCTCTTGGTATATGGGAGTCCCTCCTCTATCAGTTGAACAAAATAGGAAGCTATACAAAGCTAGTGATCTCTATATTTAATATTTAATGTTAAAGCATTGTCTTGTTTCATTCTATTAGATGATCAAACCTGACCACTGTCGTAAGAAAAATACACGAATGGGGAAATTTGCAATACAGTACTGCCGTGGGCTTTGTGGTTTTTGTTCCCAATAAGGTGAGATTGATATCTTTGGTTTATCATTGATAAATCCATTGATAAATCCATTCATAAATTCATTCATAAATCCATTCATAAATTCATTCATAAATCCATTCATAAATCCATTCATAAATCCATTCATAAATCCATTCATAAATCCATAAATATATCCATTCATAAATCCATAAATCCATTCAATTCATAAATATAGAAATGGAAACTAATGAGGAATATACAGAACAAATGTTCGGAAAAATCAGACGCCTCGAGCGGGATTCGAACCCACGACACCCCGATTTCACGACAAGTACAGCGGTGTAGAGCACCTGTCATGAAATCGGGGTGTCTGATTTTTTCCGAACATTTGTTCTGTATATTCCCTTATGGTCTCTCTCTTGATATTCGTCATTAGTTTCCATTTCTATATTTATCATAGTTCTTTACCATTCATAAATCCATTCATAAATCCATTCATAAATCCATTCATAATGATTTATCATAATTTGAGTTCTCCCAGTGTATCTTTTTTCTTTCCCTCCTAATTTATCTCTCTCTCTTTCTCTCTTTCTTTCTCTCTCTCCCTCTCCTTCTCTCTCTCTCTCTTTCTCTCTCTTTCATTCCTTTCTTTTCCTTTCCATGCATTTATAGCTCGATTTTGTTTTTGTTTTATTTTAATTTAGTTAACATTTATTAAAATAATGAAAGGCATGTTTCATAACGGTGCATTCATTTCATTTTGCAGCAAATCAGTCAAACCGTGACCTTGACCGTCTGTGGAATGGACAATGAAATGAATGATCGATCACTTAGTAGTATACATGTATTCAACAATCGCTAGCGAAATGTAAAACAATAAACTGAGCTGCATTAGAAAACTACACGAGTGATTGGTATTAATACCATAGATAAATGATGCCCAGACATTATGCTGAGTCACCGTATGTTACGTATAGGATGAAGATTTCGGCGCCATCCGCGCTATCCGGGCATTACACCAATCAGCTTAGTGATCAAAGAGGGAGGGAACAGTCGGATCCTAGTCCCACTAAATAACTGCCCCGCACCACTAGGCTATCGTGCACGCTTATTGATTTGGAGGACAAAATAACCTAGTGTATCCCGTGAATGGACTGTCTATTGTTGTGCAAATTACTATGGTCCCGTGGCTCGCACTAAAACACAGCGCCTCGGAAAGCACATGGCCCGGGGATCGATTCCTCGCTCCGACGATTTTTTCTTCTTCTTTTTATGTTTATTTTTGTAAGAACAATTTTATACTCACGAAAATGATAATTTTAATAACGCCAAATAATTTAAAATAATTAACAAATATTAAGTTATTTTTAATAATATATATATGAAGTCTGTGTTCTCAAGACGGTCTTGTAAACTATAATAGACCCATTTTGTAATAACAGTTCTCATATAGAAGTAGAATGAACTGTTTGATTTCGTTAAAGGGGGACTAGCACGTAAATTTGTCAAATTTTAATTTAGCGGTTGATTTTCCGAATTCAAATGATTTCATATGAAGTAAGTTATCCATTGTACATATATAGCTAATTGCATAATCGTTGTCGGGTCGAAAATCATGAAAGCTATAACCACAAGGAATTCTGGGAAATTAAAACTCTCAAATAACACCGTCAAATGATCGACCTTTTTATCCTAGTACTTGTAGGATCTTAGTTAAATAGCTCATTATATACCTTCAAAACTACGAGAACATTGAATGTATCACAGGTAGCCCAAGCTCAGTATCAGTGGCGTAAATACAGTAAATGTATGGGCTTTCTTGTTCTGGTGTACTTGAATAAATAAAAAAAAAATCGTTTGCCTTTATTCGACTCGTACTTGTTCCTTGTATTGTCCTTTACCTCTGTAGGAATTTCTAGGCCATTCCGCTTGAAATTGAGAGAGTTACGGCGGTTTAAAAAATAATTCCCTACCAGTAAGAAAATATAGAAGGTAGGTCACTCATGGCCGCCAGCGAACTCACATGGTCCCACTCAAATGCTCGTAAATCTCTCGAAACTAGACATAACGCCAAATTTCTTTCGGTAAACTGTAGTCCAATACAAGTCCGATACATCACACTACCATTCCTTTCTCTTACTCATCACTATCTGCATCCATGAGGAAGGTTTTTGTGACTTTCATCGGCAACATGAACCTCTGTACCTTCAAGTCTGACACGGATTTTGAACGGCCGTACAAAAATGCACACACCGGGGAGGGACAGAGGTACAATACAATACAATAGTTTATTTCAACACGTGTCGTCCAGGAGCGTGAAGCTCGTTCAAAATACGAACGTGCAGTATATAATAATCTAATCAAGTTGACACTTGAATAAAATTTCGTTCTATCATAGATTACAGTATTTCTTCTGTCAAATTAATGCTTCTGATTTCAAGGAAAAGGCCTTTGGAGCAAATTCCAAATGGGGTATTGAAAATCAACACGAATTCGAAGAAAATATTTTGTTATAATCTCTGACAAGATATGGTTGCAATCCTCACGGGAGGGTACGGAAATTTTATTCAAGTGTCAAATGTACCTCTGTCCCTCCCCGGTGTGTGCATTTTTGTACGGCCGTTCAAAATCCGTGTCAGACTTGAAGGTACAGAGGTTCATGTTGCCGATGAAAGTCACAAAAACCTTCCTCATGGATGCAGATAGTGATGAGTAAGAGAAAGGAATGGTAGTGTGATGTATCGGACTTGTATTGGACTACAGTTTACCGAAAGAAATTTGGCGTTATGTCTAGTTTCGAGAGATTTACGAGCATTTGAGTGGGACCATGTGAGTTCGCTGGCGGCCATGAGTGACCTACCTTCTATATTTTCTTACTGGTAGGGAATTATTTTTTAAACCGCCGTAACTCTCTCAATTTCAAGCGGAATGGCCTAGAAATTCCTACAGAGGTAAAGGACAATACAAGGAACAAGTACGAGGTGAATAAAGGCAAACGATTTTTTATTTATTTATTCAAGTACACCAGAACAAGAAAGCCCATACATTTACTGTATTTACGCCACTGATACTGAGCTTGGGCTACCTGTGAATGTATCTGTATGTAATGCGGCTCATGAACTGATTTCCCATCCATCCTTGCGGTCTCAGCTTCCGTATGATTTATGATTTTCAACCCGACAACGATTATGCAATTAGCTATATACTATTACATTTGAACATAAAACGATTTCAATTTCATCACAAAACTATTTGATAAAATATTGAAGATGAAATATATATATTTTTATATTTTAGAATTTCAATTTTTATATTATTTATTTTTAGATTTAGTTTAGTTGTTGTGGCAGGGCTCTTATTGATAGCAATACTTTTGGGCTGATTAGGTCACTATTAGTAGCAATACTACAAACTTTTTCAATAAAGAAATAACTGGATAGTGATACATGGACTGGCAGGGTGCATGGGACGTACGTGGCCTTGAATCCTATCAACAGAGAAAATAGGGAATCTAATCAACTTCATTGTAAATCTGGCATGCGTTTCACGTACGGCCGCCCAAAACATCAATTTGCTTCATCGATTTTACACATTTTTTCCTGTTCCTGGCCCAAAAGGATTTTGACTGTTTAGAGAAACGCACGCCTGGTAATTATAACCCGAGTAGCAGCGAATAGCTAGTGTGAAGGTACAAGAGAAACGCACGCCTGGTAACCCGAGTAGCAGCGAACAGCTAGTGAAGGTACAAGAGAAACGCACGCCTGGTAACCCGAGTAGCAGCGAATGGCTAGTGAAGGTACAAGAGAAACGAGAAACGCACCTGGTAACCCGAGTAGCAGCGAACAGCTAGTGAAGGTACAAGAGAAACGCACGCCTGGTAACCCGAGTAGCAGCGAACAGCTAGTGAAGGTACAAGAGAAACGCACGCCTGGTAACCCGAGTAGCAGCGAACAGCTAGTGAAGGTACAAGAGAAAGATTGGGAATGTAAGTGATAAAGTAAATGATCGTGACAGTGATGAAAAGTAGAGCAGATTTCGTATGACTGTGAAAAACCACAACGCACGGTCACGGCACGGTCACGGCACGGATTCATTCGAAATCCTAAATCATCACGGTCACGGTCACGGTCACGGTCACGGTCACGGTCACGGTCACGGCCGATATGACTCGGTTGTCATGACAGTAACTCACAACGTACCTTAGCTAGCAAATTCTGCACAGATATTTACAGTACTTGACAGCAAACCTTCCCATTCTTGAAGACCTGCCATCACGGCAATGTTCAGGTTTAATGATCTGTAGCACAAATAAATTACAACATTAAAGAAGCTATGACTGACACTCGCGCTCCATTGAAACATATGAATCTGACTACAAAATATAACGATATTTTGCTCAACCTCGTCCAATAATTAATTGTCAATTGTTACTTATTGGATTGAGTCATCCTCGTCCAATATGGCAGAATAGTTAAGGTGGGTGAGACGGAAGTTGAGCATATATTGCGTGACCTGATGTATCCAAGAATTCAGTTTCAATCAACAAAGATAATGAGATTTGATTAGATTGGAGGATTATTTAATTTGTGAATAAATAATAATAAAAATAAATAGAGGTTATTAGTCGGCTAAGCATCTAATACGGCTGTGTATTTTTACGAGTCATTTGGTATTTTGGCGAGCCTTTAGGCGAGCCAAAATACATGACGATTAAAAATTCACAGCCGTATTAGATGCTTAGTCGACTAATAAGTTGTTTATTATATTCTTTGTCAAAGAAACTAGCTATTCTGGTGAAAGAAAAACAACAAATTACAGTGAAAACTTGGAAATCTCTGTATGAGCGCGCTCTAGCCAATGTAGAATTCTCGCACGCTGATTGGTTAATTTTCATCGCACGACTCTGCATGAATGATTGGAAAGCCAGTTTGAAGTAACTACCCAAAATACGGTCCCATATTTCGCGCGTTCTTGCACAGGCAGCCCAACCATTGTTTCTGAGGCTTTTATAATTATGAAAAAATGTATTTGCATGCGCGCGTCTTTTTTTTATTGGTTTCCTGTGGTAGAGCGCGCGCGCGATACGTTGGGTTCCATGTGCATAGAAATGTATAATGTTGGGATCCCTGTGTACATCCTGCGGGACGCGCCCGCAGCAAATGTGTATATATTTAAACAAGGTATGAAACTCGGTCACGTGACAAATACGTTTTTGCTCCTAACTATTTGTCATTGTGTGAACATTCAATTTTTCTTCGAATAATTAAACTTTACCGTATTCTCGAAACACCTTATAAGTGTCAGTCGTCTAACTTCAACGTACGCTGAGAAACTAATTTTTGAAATTTTGAGCGTCGTGGCCCGATGTGTGCCGCATGTATGTGGTGCACTTTTCCGTGAAACAGTCGGATTTTACCTTCGAGAGGACATCGACAAGCGCTCGGCAAATCTGAACTATGCTCTTTTTGGCAAGTTTTAATATTTATATGTTCACTAAACATAAGTCAAAACATCTACAATATACTTTATTTGTTTTCTGTTTTGACTTCTGTAAAGTATTTGTTTTGTATTTTGATTTTTATCGATTAAAATCTTCAAAATTGATGCATTGTGTTTTATTAATGCTGAATAGTCACAATATTTAGTACTGCACAACACATTTTTGCTATCAGTACTTGTACACAAAATGACAAACAAACGTATTTATTTCAACAATAAGTTTACTAGCTTTTTACACACTGTTTTCGCCGTTCTTTCTGTACAATTTATTCACTATATTGATCAGCTGGATAACAACAATTAAATAAATATTATACACAATCGACAAGTTGTGAATGAGTGAATTAGGCCCTGTTTACAAGGAGGGAGGGTAACCCTAGCAGTAGGGTTACCCTAGTACTAGGGTCAAAGATAGCCCGGGTTTACAAGCGAAATTTCTTAGACTAGGGTTACCCTTCTCCTCGAGTCAATTCAATTGCTTGGTAACCGCGCAAGGCTTCGTCATAACAAACAAAATGGCGGAAATGAAAAAAGCCGAGGCTTTTAAAGTCGTACGACGACTTATATTCTTGTATAATACACAAAATGTCTTATGAAAAATGTCGCTCCACGTCTTTTTATCTTTTCGGGCTACTTTTCCTTTTGTTTTTAGCTGTCGCTGGCCCTACTTTTAGCTTTTCTAAACGCTTCTCGCCACTGTCTTGATCAACCGCCAAATTGTACTCGTCGATTGAAAAGGCCTGGAAACTAGTACAAAGTTGTCCCGGGTAGGCGAGTTATCTCGGCAAAACCGTTTACAAGGGAAAAAGATAACCCTAGTGGTAGGGTAACCCTATCCAAGTACTAGGGTTACCCTAGCAGTAGGGTAACCCTACCAGCCTTGTAAACACGTACGCGAAAAATACAAGAAACGTACGAGAGCTAGGGTAACCCTAGTACTAGGGTAACCCTAGTGCTAGGGTTACCCTCCCTCCTTGTAAACAGGGCCTAACAAACATCACAGT
This sequence comes from Actinostola sp. cb2023, assembly GCA_033675265.1. NCBI lineage: Eukaryota > Metazoa > Cnidaria > Anthozoa > Actiniaria > Actinostolidae > Actinostola > Actinostola sp. cb2023. The sequence continues at coordinate 319,936 of JAUJYZ010000132.1, forward strand.
TGGAAGCGATAAGCTTACTTTAATACGTTCTTACGAAAAATACGGTAAAAATTACTCTGTGTTTCTCTCAGATGATAGTAAGCTTATTTGCTAAATGTGTTGTGCTATTTCAGTGACAATAACGAACAACTGTTAATATTTTAGTTCACGGCAGCTTCACGAGTCCATCGCCATTCATGTCTCCTTCGATGTCAGTGAATTTGAGTTCGTCTATCGTTTTTGCTTCAGATGGTTTATGCTGTGTTGGCATTCCCTTGTGTCAGAAGAACTATAAGTAAAGTACAAAATTACGTCAAACACTTTCTAGATGAGACAGTCAAAATGTTTAAACAGACTAAAGTACCATCAGTCAGTTGAAAGAGGTTCCTTGTTGAAGTGTATTTCGATCACTGACAACTACACAAGGGATACATTTTTCGCAGAATGAAGAATTCTGTAAGACTAATAATATTGAGAGAGTATTTGAAAAATTCAGCTCTACTCTATCTGTTTGGAGAATGCGACGCCTTACGCTGTTTGGAAAGGTCCAAGTGATACGATCGTTGGCAATCTCGAAGCTCCTATACGTATATTCAAAATGTCACGTCCCAAAACTTATTATCAGTAAAGTTGAAAAAGAAATGACTAGCTTTCTGTGGTATAGGAAAAAACCAAAAATACGGTACACAAGTCTTATTAATAATTATGAGAAAGGAGGAGTGAATATGCCGGACCTCGAATCATTAGTTAAAGCACATAGTATGGTTTTGGCAATCGGTATGTTTGCCCAACCGGAAAAGAAATGCTGGCACATATTCCTAGATCTGTGGCTCCAAAAAATTGGAGGATTGAAGTGTGTGGGCGTAAACTTCGATAGTTCAAAGATACCAAAGAACATAACCTCATTTTATAAATGCATGCTATTAACCTGGGCAGACAATAGTGTATTAGAAGTGGATGAAGATGACCCCCTTACGGTATTGAGACAGCCACTCTGGAACAACAAGCATATTCCCTTAGAGACGTGTTACTTTAAAAGATTTATTGATAAGGACATAATCTATGTCACTGACTTATGGTCAAAAACTAGTGGCTTTAGTTGGCAAGTGGCTTTAGGTAGAGGGATAGAAGGAGGAGACTTTCTCTGTTGGAATGGTATCATTCATGCCTTGCCAAACACATGGAAGGTTATTCTCAAACACTCACTTAATAATATCGACTTGGTGGTAAATCCTACTGAGAAAATATTCCTTAATTCAATCCCTTATGATCCAGGAAAAGTTACAAACAGAATTATATACGATATTTTGATTATTCACAAAGCAAGACAACCTACGGCCCAAGCTGATATTAACCGTAAGGCAAATGGTAGGGTCATAAACTGGAAAAATGCTTATACTCGCATATATGATACCACCATAGAAACGTACCTCAGAAGTTTTCAATATAAACTCCTTAATAACTGCCTTTTTCTAAACAAGAAGCTGTATATGTTTAAGTTAAAGGAGTCACCACGGTGCTCATTTTGCACAAATGAGTTGGAAACGGTACAGCATCTTTTTGTGGAATGCTCGAGTTCTAAAAATTATTATTTTATAATAAGGGAGTGGCTGTCCCAGTGGGGGATTTTTCTCCCTGCATTAAGCTACGTAAATATAGTATTAGGGGTGGATGGAGCGCCAAAGCTAGTTAACTTTATACTCCTAATATATAAGCTTACGCTATATCAAGCCAGACCGCAGGGCGCCCCACCTAACCTTACCCATTTTATCGTACGGCTCAAAGAATATGAGGAAATTGAATACAAAATTGCCTTCAAGAACAACAAACTGAATGTACATTTAATGAAATGGGGAATGTTAAAGGGTCCTTTAAGCTAAATGATCAAATTAAAATAAGCACTTGGACATTGGAAGCTACACACGAATCCCTAAACTATAGCGCCAAGTTCTATGTGTGTGTTTAATTGCTTTCAAGTTAAAACTATCTATATGAACATATATTCTTGTAAAATAATTATATATAATTTTTGTGTAATTGTATAATTGTTATGATAGTACTAATAAAAAAATAAAAAAAATAAAAAATAAAAAAAATAATTAAAAAAACTACACAAGTCAAATCAGTTCTGCATAATTTATGAAAAAAACTGATTTGTTGAGGAATATAAGCAGCCCTTCTGCCCTAGTATAGGCAAGTCCTTTTATTAGAGAACATTTAGAGCAAATACTACGTAAAAACCTTGACAAAAATACTTTTAGTTCAGCTTACTTTTCAACAAAACTTTCTCACGTGTCGAGCAAAACATATCCAAAGTTTCTCCACCATTCAAAATGAAAAAGGGCTACTTTAAAATCGTCAAATTTCTTCTAAATTTACTTAAAGCTGACATGAATTGTGAACTTCTAAACTTACCATGAATAGGGAATAGAATCCTAACGTTTACACCGAAACAATCAGTCTTTCTTGATATGAACTTCACTTCGACGCCCCGCCATTAGCGACAAAATAACGACTTCACCTTGGGTACCCCCCACGGGCCTGTAGCGTACGACGACTTCGGCTCTTCGGTTCACGGAAAAGTGCACCATCTACTTGCGCCGCACATCAGGCCATCACGTGACTGGAGTTTCATACCTTGTGTAAATATACACATGTACTGCGGGACGCGCGGGACGCGGGACGCACACAGGAAGCCCAACATTATACGTTACTCAACACAGGGAACCCATGTCCAACATAATACGTATTGCGCGCGCGCGCTCTCTACCACAGGAAACCCATCAAAAAAGATGCAAATATCATTTTATTGATATTTAGTAGCCTCAAAAAGAATGGTTGAGCTGCCTGTGTTCAAGCGTGATGTTTTGCCGCCGTGAATGTTCAGCGTGATTATCGGAATTCTAAAACCTATCTGCAAGCTTCTTCCCGGCCCTGCTAACAGTCTCATATAGACGATTTTATAAGCTATGGAGACTGCATCGGGAACTGAACAGACTGAGGTGAGGATATTTTTTATAATTTTCAATTGAAATGATCGATGTTGTGACTTTACTTTCGAACAACATTCCGGTCAGTAAGTTATGTCACTATCAGGTGATGGCCTTTCTTTGTTTTTTTTCCTTTATACTATATAGACGAATGAACCATGCACCTGGAAAACTACATATGTTCACGCAGAACGACTGAGAGTTCGCGTGGTTGTCCATGCAAGACTATCCTTCGAGATCAGTCGCTCCTCTATCGTAAGAAGATGAAGGGCAAATGAGTCGTCTGAACGATATCCAGTACGAAATTTAGTTCTGTTACAGGATGTAGAAACCGCAGCAGATAACCATCAACGGCTGTGTGTCTTCTGGTAGTCTCTATTTATTTCTTTGACTGACTTATAAAGTCTTCTCCTTCCACTGCCGCTTCGACGGCCGCCATGAAATTTGTTTTGGTTGTTGAACAACTCTCATTATCATCCCTCATTGTCCAATAATACTCAAAATATTATCCTCCGACTAATGGAGGATGTCCAAAGACTAAATCGAAATGGTCACTCCACAGCCATGCAGTTCAAAAGATTACAAAGATTTACATGGATTAATGAACAACGCTATCTCACGGGTGAAACTTGAAAAAATTGGGCCAGTGTTTTCAAGATAGAGCTTATCGACCGCGCATGCGCCACGGATGACATAGCCCCTTTAAATATACACATTTGCTGCGGGCGCGTCCCGCAGGATGTACACAGGGATCCCAACATTATACATTTCTATGCACATGGAAACCCAACGTATCGCACGCGCGCTCTACCACAGGAAACCCATCAAAAAAAGACGCGCGCATGCAAATACATTTTTTCATAATTATAAAAGCCTCAGAAACAATGGTTGGGCTGCCTGTGGTTCTTGTGCATATTTCGTGCGTTCTATTTATTATATTTTTTGTCAAAGAACGTACGAAATATGCACAAGAACGCGCGAAATATGCATGGGACCGTATTTTGGGTAGTTACTTCAAACTGGCTTTCCAATCAATCATGCAGAATTGTGTGTTGAAAATTAACCAATTGGCGTGCGAGAAATTCTATAGTTTTGGCTAGCGCGCTCGTACAGAGATTTCCAACACGGAGGCGCATTGACGGAGCGACTATTCGGAGCGGCATTCATAGTTTAGTTTAGTTTCAATGAACTTACATTTCCACAGATGTTGAACTTGTAGTTGTTGTAACATCCTTCGGAAAAATTACAATAGTAAAGTGTGAGAAGATGTTTCAAGAAACAGGAAAAGAAACGAGAAAAAAGTATCAAATGAACTTGGTTGTGTGTTCTGTCGCAAATTGTGATAATACATTGTCGCAAATAGTAATAATTGCGGCAAAGCCCTAACAGTAGACTTTATGGTAAAGGGGACAGGCATACAACAACTCCATCACCAACCATGCACACATATAGCAAATGCAACAAGTTAACGGCACCAGTATACCGCACGACTTTCATAATTCAGCTTTTTCAGATCGAGGAAATGAGGCCCTTTTACGCGTAACGATCAACGCAAAAAAATAAAAAATAAAAAATAGAGAGTTTTAGTAAGTATCACTGGAAGCCTGGGTGGCCTCGTTTTGGTGCACTTTCGAAACTTCAAATGCTCATATCTCAGTTGTCAAGGATTTATTACTTTTATTACAACCTCACACACATTATCGAAATCATCAAGCTAAGTCAGGAGCCCATTACTAGGAGCCTTCCTCTCCTATAATAGGTTTGTGTGACATCAAATGCACAAATTGGGCTAAAAATAGAACACTCATTAAAAATTCTGCGCGATTATCCAATCATGTCGCGTCTTACACAATAGGAATTTGACGTCAGATTCAACACTGCGAGCTTTGCTTTCAATGTCGGTCGAAAGCGTACCGTGTAGTTCCAGTGATTCTAATAAAAGAATCAGAATCTAGTGAAATTTCAGATCAGTTTCGTCGTTTGCCGACTTCAGTACTTCATCAAGCGAGGAAGAACAATGATTGAAAACATTAAAAACAAAATAAAAAAGCAACTCCAGGTATTATTATTTATATCAAAACTTCAAGTGCGAGAACTTCTAAAAACAAAGCTCTAGTTAAAAAGGCCAGTTCAAAACCCGGCCAAAAAAACGAACATCTTCTGCTCTTTCTGAGAAGGAATTCAACGATCTGGTATCATGGATAATCTCTTACGAAGAACATAATTAAACTTGTGCAGGACTAGCAGTGCTAACCAAGCTAATGAATATTCCAAACCGCCGGTGTGTTTTGCTAATTAGCAATTGTTATCTGAAACGCAGCAAAATGAATCACGAGGAGCTTCTTTTTCTGTGGCCTGGATGAATTTTATCGCATTTTTATTCATCAGCTGATCTTGGAGTGCCGGCTTTCTTGCCTTCTTTGAACTGAAGACGCCTTTGGCGAATGAACTTCGCATACACTCAGTGATATTAAACCCTCTTGTTTTAGTGTTCTTTGCCGCTCTTTAAGGCACGGTTCGTCGGTTGAAAGCTTCAGTTGTTTTTCGACTATCTTTCGGCGAAGAAGTTCTTTAGCAAAGTGCACATTTGTGTGGTTTAATTGTTATGTTGGCGCCGCTATACTATCCAACTTTTGCTTCATCAGAGTCGAAATCATTGGAGAACGCTTCATTCTTACGAAGACTAAATCATGAATCAAAAACCAACAAAAGAAAGTTGATAAAACAAGAATAAACATATGAAGCGATCGATAGATATAAGAACGTAGAAGAATTTCGCGACAACGTGAGTCGCCAAACTAAAAGTCTCCACTAAGCGCTCTGGCAGTATGTCAGTTTATTGATACATGTGATTCATTCATTGTACACAGTTGTCTCGTTCTTGTGCAAGGGAAAAATAGACTTGGACTTTTAATATCAATATTTTGGATCAAGTCCTCGCGTCTTCCGTTTAGCGGCCATTTTATTTTTCAATTTGAAATTCTTCGGAAATTTGCATATCTAAAAATAGCCCAATTTGTGCGTTTGATGTCACATGAACCTATTACTAGAGGAAGGCTCCTAGTAATGGGCTCCTGGCTAAGTCTATAATGACAAATACTTTTCACTCCCAAAACATTATATTTTCAACTTTTATGCAAATTAGCAGCAGCCAGAAAGTCGTGTATATTACTTACCTTTGCGTCCTTCACCTTTGTATTCTGGTAGCGGGTCGTTTTCTTCTGTAACACAAACGCGTTTTCATTTATTAATGGTAATAAATTATTAGAATATATTTTATATTGTATGAATTTATATGTAGTTTGAGGGCCACAAGTTTATTAGTGTGTTCACACTATTATGTGCTACCCTCTTGAAATAAAGGTTTTAATTTATTAATGGTAATAAAATCTATCTTGTTTTACTTTCCATCCAACTTACCGTTTTCCGCCAAGATCTTATCCAGCAGTGAATCTGCGCTGACTTGGCACAAAAGAACAGCACCGATCATAAAAACAACCAATAGACGAAGAGAAGCCATTTTGATGCTGAGAACTGGTTGTAGGCTTGGTGGATGGTTTATCAACTGTACTATAACACTCGTTAATCGCTGTCATTTATATACAGTGTGAGGATGACACAGATGGCTACATCTACGTGTTGCTGCGGGGGCATCAGCTTCCCCGAAAATTGTTGAGGTATAGGGTCTCTGAAATAGCATTTTCTGCCTTCTGAGAATACTTTCCAGCAAGTTTAAACTGACAGAAAATTGATTTTGTGGCCGAATCGTAGGTCGTTTAAGGCCGCTGCAGACATGTAAATCATCAGTACCGATTATGTGTACACAATGATGTATGTTTTGTAGCTATTCAAACGAGATCTAGTGTTCAACTTCATACCAAAGGCAAAACCATGGATATGTTACTTGCACGTCAGTAGCGTTGCATAGTGGATTCCTCGCTGCAGCGAATTTTTTTATTGTTTGTTTTCGTATAAGAACATTTTTATACTCACGAAAATGATTATTAAACGTTAAGTTATTTTTATTAGTATATATATGAAGTCTGTGTTCTCAAAACGGGTCTTGACCCATTTTCTAATGACAGTTCTTATATGCTATTCAGGATGTAAAGGTTATGAAAAAAAAAACCAGCCAAATTATTGGGAAGCCCCAAGAGAAAATGAGGGACAGAGAGTGCATCTTGGGGGTCAAGCTGGGATATGTGAATCGTAGTTGGGCTATTTTTAGCCTGCGGACGTAAAAGAAAACTTACTTCCGTTTCGGTTTGAGTGTCAACGTGGTCATATCTTTTGACTGTTTTGTCGATGAAACCAATTCAAAAATGAAGGAAAATGGTTTTTATTAAGCAGATACTTCGAAAAGGAAAGAGATATACTCAGATTAAAGTGACTCGCTGGGAGAAAATTCGAATTGAAAGACGACGGTTGTAATTTAATTCAATTTATTTGACAGATATCTGTCAGTTTATTTATGTAATCTCTCGTAGCACACAACAGACGTTCGTAAAGGACTATAAATTGCAGAGTTTTGAAGAAATTCCCATCGTTTTCGAAATAAATACAGTTTATTTTTAACGTTCGCCCTCCTCTGTTTGCCGCCTGAGCTTCTTTGAAATGGCTGTTGAAGTTCGGAGGGTTGTTGCTCGTTCGAAATATGTCATAAATGAGGTCAATTAGAGCCGTCGTCGTTCGCTTTCAGTATCGGGCTCAAATTCATCGAAAGAATTCCAATTTTCTCCCAGCGAGTCACTTTAATCTGAGTATATCTCTTTCCTTTTCGAAGTATCTGCTTAATAAAAACCATTTTCCTTCATTTTTGAATTGGTTTCATCGACAAAACAGTCAAAAGATATGACCACGTTGACACTCAAACCGAAACGGAAGTAAGTTTTCTTTTACGTCCGCATGCTAAAAATAGCCCAACTACGATTCACATATCCCAAGGCCATGACTGGCAGATTCACTCTCTGTCCCTCATTTTCTCTTGGAAGCCCGAATGAGCGTCCCCCTCCCCTCCCCTCCCCCCAACAATAATAGAACCACGAGAATATAGGCATAAAATCAACATTTTATTTAGAAATTGTCATTGATTGAGCACTGAGCAACATAACGTGGTAATGATCCACTTCCATGAATGTACAAAGCCTTCGCCTTATCAATTCTTGTTACTGTTCTAGTTTTCGTTAATAAAGTTCTGTTATATCGACACAGATTTTGGTATTTTCCAAAAAAATTAATAAGCGCCGCTCCCTAATAAGCGCCCCCCTCGACTCCCAAAAAATCTAATAAGCGCCTGGAATTCGAATCATTACGGACCTGGTTTGGCCCTAAATATTCAGTAAACAAACAAAGACGAGCTGGTCGTTTCAGATGACAACGGGAAAAGCAGTGAACGTCAGAATTGAAGCGATTGTGGTTTTAATTAATTCAACATTTAATTTAATTGACTTTTGTATTTTTAATTTTTCTTGGACATTTTTTCAGGTACACACTTGCTTACGGCGTACAGGTGGCTACGCCTCTGGCTTGGAAAAACAACCCACCGTTTCATTTCCTAACCTCAACTGTCATACACTCCACAGCTTTGGATTATTTGTGGTCGCATATGATTTCAATCTGCTGATTTAATTATTAAGTGATGGCATTAATTGAGTGGTTATGAAATTTAATTACCATCTTTATACCTTAGATTCTGGGGACGCAGCCATATTTGTCTGCATGTCACGTGATCATTCCACCTGCTGCAGTACGTCACGCCGAACCACGTGATTTCTGTACTGTTGGGAAACGATCCGATCAGTTCTAACTGCTTTTACCCATCTAAATATAAGAATCAATTCAGTAATACACCCGCCTAGTCGACATATACACAATATGGTACTACATACAGTACGCTAATACAGCCTCCTTCTTGATTTTAGTGTGTGGCTTATCTGCCGATAATAATATTATACTCAATCTAATGTAGGTTTGAAGGTTGTATAATTCATGACAGACAATGTTGTATCCTAAACCTGAAGTTTTTTTGAAAACCACCAAGCTTTCGGGCTAAGCGCACATCATACTTGTTCGTAATTTTCCACAGATATCTATAACGTAACAATTAGTGAGAATTAAAAAAAGCATTCATTAGCTAACTCATTATGGGCGTGGTTGTGGTCTTCTTTATTAAATGAATGATACACAAGGAAATAGAATAAATCAGTAGTACAAGGAAACCCTTAATATAGTAGTTTATATGTTCATAGCTACAGCCAGCAGAGTGCGTGTAAATACTTACTAAAATCCGTGCACCGCCATATATACTTATGACTGAGTGCGAGGGCTGGACACCAAGAGCCACACATTTCCCTGTCCAGCCGAGCAGTAACTCAGTCATTAAGCATTTTATAATATGACTAGTTCACTTTGGGAACTTAGTTAGTGTAATAAAAATATAAAAACAAATTGAGTCACTTACTGGAACATTAAATTGCAACACGCTACGTTTATTAGGTATAGATTAGGTGTAAATTAGGTGAGTTTTGTCGAAAGTCTATAAAATCACGGCTCAGTACATTGAATGACGAATTCATTTTAGTCAAATCATGAAATCAGTTGCATGGTTTTCAAAGGATTTGCAATAACCGGGGTCTGATCCGTAACCGTCCGCGCGCCTTATGTAATTAACACTAGAGCGCAAATAATAGTATTATTTATTGATTTCTATATTTATTGTTTAGTTATTTAGTACTAATTATTGTAATATATTACATCGATTTAGTATTTGTGAATAGAAAAAGACAGCAATTACATATGGTTAAACTCGATGAGCTAACTTTGATGATTTAACCGTGATTCATTTAGCAACTGCTGATCAAACATGCTGGAAAACGCGGTGTAAACTGTGAAAGAAAACGTGTTATAAATATTAACGTTGGCTCGTTGTACTACCACGTTGAACCGGCTTGTGGTGCATAGCGATACTCGAGACTCTACAGATGTAGTCATCTGTGCTATCCTCACACTGTATATAAATACAGCGATTACGAGTGTTATACTACAGTTGATAAACCATCCACCAAGCCTACAACCAGTTCTCAGCATCAAAATGGCTTCTCTTCGTCTATTGGTTGTTTTTATGATCGGTGCTGTTCTTTTGTGCCAAGTCAGCGCAGATTCACTGCTGGATGAGATCTTGGCACATTACCGTAAGTTGGATGGAAAGTAAAACAAGATAGATTTTATTACCATTAATAAATGAAAACGCGTTTGTGTTACAGAAGAAAACGACCCGCTACCAGAATACAAAGGTGAAGGAAGCAAAGGTAAGTTATATACCTCACGTGATCCACATCTGAGTTATCTTTGATACATGTACTTGTTCATATGGTTTCTTTCTCACACTTATACGTACTATTACAATTATTTTCCCCAAAAGAATGTCACAACAGCTATAAGTCCAATATCTGTGGAATCGTAAGTATTATAGAAACTATATATAGACCCTATGCAAAAATGGCCGCTGCTAATTAGCATAATAGTTGTACATTTATGTTTAAAGTATCAAAATGGTTCACAATGATAACAAATGCTCCAAGAAAGTTAGTCTGTGAGTTTGAAGTTGAAATATTAATTATCTGCGAAGTTATGAGTACTTTATAGTGTGAAAAAACATGAAAACGAGGCTCTAAAGGCCTCGGTTGATAAAACATGACAAAACTCTCTGTTTTTGATCCGTAATAACTTTTTGAATATTAGGTCTATAACAACCCAACTTTCCAATTTTGTGTATTTTGAAGTACTCTTTCCGATGGATTAAGCAATTTGTACTGTAAAGGTTTTAGTTTGTCTATTTTAAAGGCACGGAATTATGCATAGGGTCTATTAGGCCTCGGCTGTTCATAGAGTATCGTGCACTAAATCAATAGAAGTTGATGCTGTTATACAATACATTTATACACTGGATAAGGATCAGAGTTATTCAATGAATAGCGCAATTCACTTTTTAATCTTTGGACAACTGCTGGATCACATGCATAGCTGAGTAACCAGCCGTTTTGTTTCCATGCAAGACTGTGCAAGATTGATAACTAACTTTTTGAAATTCAATTCAATGCAAATTTCTAATTCTGACTTATTTGTGCTACAGATCATTACACTTGAACATTGCCGTGCTGGCAGGTCTTCAAGAATGGGAAGGTTTGCTGTCAAGTACTGTAAATATCTGTGCAGCATTTGCTAAGGTACGCTGCGAGTTACTGTCATGACAACCGAGTCACTAAGAGGGTAACAGTGTCACTGTCACTGTAACTGTCACGGTACCTGTCACTGTCACTGTCACTGTCACTGTCACTGTCACTGTCACTGTCACTGTCACTGTCACTGTCACTGTCACTGTCACTGTCACTGTCACTGTCACTGTCACTGTCACTGTCACTGTCACTGTCACTGTCACTGTCACTGTCACTGTCACTGTCACTGTCACTGTCACTGTCACTGTCACTGTCACTGTCACTGTCACTGTCACTGTCACTGTCACTGTCACTGTCACTGTCACTGTCACTGTCACTGTCACTGTCACTGTCACTGTCACTGTCACTGTCACTGTCACTGTCACTGTCACTGTCACTGTCACTGTCACTGTCACTGTCACTGTCACTGTCACTGTCACTGTCACTGTCACTGTCACTGTCACTGTCACTGTCACTGTCACTGTCACTGTCACTCACTTTCACTGTCACTGTCACTGTCACTGTCACTGTCACTGTCACTGTCACTGTCACTGTCACTGTCACTGTCACTGTCACTGTCACTGTCACTGTCACTGTCACTGTCACTGTCACTGTCACTGTCACTGTCACTGTCACTGTCACTGTCACTGTCACTGTCACTGTCACTGTCACTGTCACTGTCACTGTCACTGTCACTGTCACTGTCACTGTCACTGTCACTGTCACTGTCACTGTCACTGTGTCACTGTCACTGTCACTGTCACTGTCACTGTCACTGTCACTGTCACTGTCACTGTCACTGTCACTGTCACTGTCACTGTCACTGTCACTGTCACTGTCACTGTCACTGTAACTGTCACTGTCACTGTAACTGTCACTGTCACGGTAACTGTCATTGTCACGGTACCTGTCACTGTAATGTGAGCATCTCCCTATGTAACACGCGCAATATAAATATTAAATTATTATTACCTGTCACTGTCACGGTAACTGTCATTGTCACGGTACCTGTCACTGTCACTGTAACTGTCACTGTCACTGTCACGGTAACTGTCACTGTCACTGTCACTGTCACTGTCACTGTCACTGTCACTGTAACTGTCACTGTCACTGTCACACTGTCACTGTCACTGTCACACTGTCACTGTCACTGTCACTGTCACTGTCACTGTCACACTGTGTCACTGTCACACTGTCACTGTCACTGTAACTGTCACTGTCACTGTCACTGTCACTGTCACTGTCACTGTCACTGTCACGGTACCTGTCACTGTAACTGTCACTGTCACGGTAACTGTCACTGTCACGGTACCTGTCACTGTCACTGTAACTGTCACTCTCACGGTAGCTCACTATCAGTTCTGTCAGTAATTGTATTTTCGTTATATCAGTTCTGTCAGTAATTGTATTTTCGTTTTTCAGTTGAAGGTGACTGGTCGACACGCCTTTCACAGAAGATCACAACTGTCATCAGTAACGCAACCAAAACCTAATCTGATCTAATCTGAGTTTCTAGATGTATTTGAAGTAAACATTAAATGTTTGTAAAATATTTGTAATTTGCAGTCAGGATTCATAATATTAACTAACGTCTATAATTTGTAAAGTTTAATAAGTCAGAGACAAATCCTAAAATAATAATAGTTCTCAATTATTGTGCTCCTAGCAACAAATTGACCCAAAAATGAAAACCAACACCAAACTGTATATTGACCTGTATACAGCTGTATCTTCAAAAAATAGTCAAACTTCGAGCTGAAAACAACATCCTAGGTGATTTTGATACCACAATAATGAATTGAGGTCTGTTTTCTTAAAGACTCCTTTTGTAATAACAGTTATAATATTCATTAATAATTCATTAGGCAGCTGTCCAATCTGTGCTCAGCATTCTGGTCACGTGGCTACCTTGTAACTCCCATACAAGTATGATACAGAATAGTAATAAAGCTTATTAGTTTTCTGTATCAGATACAGAATACTAATAAGCTCTATAAGTATTCTGTATCGATCAATGCATTATCGGAAAGGAACAATACATTTTCCTAAAAACTAATTAAGAAAAATACTCGTTAACTAGATTTTGTTCCGCAGTTTCTTTAATGTAACTCCCTTCCTCTATTGGAGCGAGCTTAGCACCTTTACAGTTTTAACTTACTTACTAATGATACAGACTGGAAGCAGTGAGCTGGTGCTCAAAAGCGTCACAAAATGATTTTTTTTTGAAAAAAATACAAAATATGCAATTTCGTCATGTAAAATTGTAGACTGTAACGAAGAACATCTGTCGATATGTTTGTTATTGTTATTAAAATAACATCCATTATTCTGGCCATCAATGGAATAATCCGCATGTGGCCTGGTAACGAGTCTAAACACATCTTATTCTATTTGTGAAAAAATGCTATAAATTTTAGCATGATCATAAAATATTAGTGTTAAATACGAGAATTAAGGTAATTCCCTTGTTTTGCATTGCGCACGCTGTATTGCGCACGATTCTGAAGCTCGCGCGAGCTTGCGCACTGGAGACCATTGGAAATCGTTAAATATTTCAAGTGTAACTGACGTTTTTTTTCAAAATAAATTGAAAACGAGAATGGTGGCCCCCATTTTTTTGAGTTCTTTAATAATCGGTGCTGCGTATTATATATCGAAATATGAAGGAACGTTTATTGGATAAATTTTCAAACATTTAGATGAGAATAGTTAAAGCGTACGATTTCTGGACGCACATACTTCGTTAATATTTCAACAATCATAGTCATTCAATTACTTTGATTGATTTTGTAGAACCAAAACTTAATATAGGTAATCTATGTTATAAGGTTTCTTTGGACCGAGAAAAAAGGTTTTTCATTACAACTTCCGGTTGCTACCACATTTGGCTATACACCTATAAATTGATATATTTGAAGAGCATCTAGCGCGAATTCGAGAATGGTGACCCCCTCTTTTTATTGCAGTTTTTAAAGTCCATTACATAATTAATGTCCATGCAAAGTTTCAGAACAAAGTTATGGCAAAACTTATTTTAAGGAATTATAAAGAGCCGAAAAGGTTTTGCGTGACTACGTGTTGTATCATGCAAATCATTGGCCTTTGTGTCGACAAAAAATTCAGGAAACTTCCTAGGGGAACAGAAAAATAAAATTAACCAGTGTAAGATATTTTTTTACCGCCATACTATTATAGCTGAATGGACAACTTGCTCCCAATGATCTGTTGAAATCCTGATTGAAGTACTGGCATTAAAGCGCGAAATTTGAAAGACAAATGATGTTTTGATTGTATTTGTTTGTCTGTCGACAGATGCATTCAGTCAACTTTGATGTTATATAATTGAAGTATAAGTCCGATTTTAAACAGAGGACGCCAAATTGTTAATAAATTAATGGACTTTATATTCTTCTGTATAGTTTCTGATTTTCTATCTGGATTTCATTTTTTTTTTCCGTCAAAACATATAGTTATGTAGAAAATCGGAACAAAAGGGGACACCTAATCTTTCATTGAAAACTTCCGCAATAATCTACAAACCAAAACGTCTTTAAGGAATTGACACTAAATATGTTTTTCTCTCATATCTCTACTTATTCTAGCAGCAGCACGTTTTTTATTCGACACTATTATAAAGACGAAAATCAGTGAGACAGCCGTGTACAGCTCTATATATGTGACGGGGGACATGCTAATTTTATACAGTCCTTCCTAATTGCATATCCAGATTTCACTCTAAATACAGTTTTATAGTTTTGTTTTTGCTTACTAAGCGATAATTTTATCATTTCTTGTCAAAATTGTGCTGAAATAATTGTCATTTCTCTACCCGATTACAGTAAGATCATCATGACAATTCAAACGTTCCACATAAGTTGACTTTGAGCACCAGCTCACTGCTCCCAGTCACAATCATTGGATTTCTAGCTTTGTGCGGCAATACTTTCACAATCTCAAATAAATTATAACAAACGGTTAACTTTGAAAGACACGATATTAAAGATGATAGCACAGTTCTGGCTAAATATTGCGTTACTTGCTACTTTATTATTTTCAAGAACCTCGAGTTAGAAGATTGTAAAGTAATGTTAGTCGAAGAACTTCATACGGAATTTATGTGTCGAAAGACAAGTCAATAATGATATCGACTCTTTCCTTGCTACCTTGTTTTTACGAGACATCTGCCAGTCTTCAAACATCTTTATACTCCACTTTGTGCTAGTTTGGAGCACATGGGCATTTTGTCTGCGCATGCGTGAAATGCCAACATGAACACAAAGACCCTCTGACACGCGCATAGATCCCGCGCCATCCCGCGCTAATTTAAATAACAGCAATAATAAACAAGATGGCGAAGTTCTATGTCATATATTTATTTATTAACTTGTCTATATGAACATATGCAACTCTAAAATGATGGATTCTATTTTATCAATGCTGAAGGCATGCTGCAGTTGTCATAACCAGTATTTACGATGCATTATGAGTTGCATATTGCAAGGTGAGGGAGGTCCCGACACTGACAAAGCTAAACTGACAATGGCTGCCGTCTTCGCCGTATACATGCACTTTGAACATTCATAGCAGGAGCTATGCATTTTTTGAAAGTCATTTATTGTGATGAATGGAATGACTATTGAATAATCTTCGCCTCCGTAACATTAAGCAGCTTGGGGGTCGGTAGAAATCGAAAGATAATTTGACTTGAATGCTTGGAGTCCACATTTCTGCTCGTCGCGAGTCCCGTAAATGGTAAGCAAAAATATTGCAATGCAAAACAGTGGAAACAAGTTTTAATTTTCTTAACAACTAATTTTTCTGCAAAGTCTGTTCTCTCATTTATACTTTCAAAGACTTAGAATAAGGAAATAGACGAAGATATGATAGAACCATGGCTTCGAGAAGGAACACAAAACATCAATTCCGCCAATACACCGAGTATATAGGGTGAGAAGATCTATTAAATCTGACAGCTATACATTTTTTGAAGCCCCATTCTCTAAAAACACTGAAATTATATAAAGGAATGAATGCTGTGGTAATTATCTCCAACTTGGGGGTCGGTAAAAATTTCAAGAAATATCTCGTTAAAGTTCGACCTAAATTGAACACTTCTACATATTCACCGGGCCATAGCTCGAAATCGCGTCCACCTGAAAGACCATTTCATTAAAATTCTAAAAGTTTACTTTCATCACAATTACCAAGCGTTAATCCAGTGCTGTAGAATACTTGATTGTAGAAATAATTAACGCTGAACATCCAACTCCAAACACCACAGTCGCATTTCAATGTAAAATATCTCGCCATCAAAAGAAATAACAGCGGCCAAAGATATACCCAGGGGAAGAAGTGTTTATCGTCTTTAAAAATGAGTACATTTTCATGACGTTTAAACTTTAGAAACGCGTAGATCTCCTACAAAATATCCTTAAAATGAGCAATCGAGCTGGAAAATGGTTCAGACGTCACTGGTCAATGCTGTGTTGGCGCATGCGCAGACAAAATACCCATATGCTCTAGTTTGGGCAAATTCCCTCAACAACTGACTCTCTTGTGATGCACTTTTGGCAGTTTACGAAAATTGTCAGCCATCGTCTCCAATGCCCGTCTGAGCTCTATGACCTTCCTGTGAGAACTGTTCTTGATTTGATTGAAAAGAATACAAAATCCGTTCGCATTTAGAATTAAAGCGCCGTTTTGAAAACCATAAGCAAAAGTGTAAATGTATTCTAAGGGAAAAAGCTTTCATATTACATATTTGCCGAATGAGTTCACAGTAAGTCATTAATTAGCAATCAAAGCTATTCAAAAACTATCAAGTATGAAAAGGAATAAAATGGTATTGAACAATTTATATCTTGAGTTTAAGACATAATACGAAACGGCCTGATAACATTGTTTGGTGCGGTCAAGCAATCGGAATCATGTCAGATGTTGAATGCTAAATAAACAGTTATTGCTTTAGGCGCGTTCTGTACGTACGTAACATTGATTCAGACATGATTTGTTATAGCAGGTATTTATTTATTTTCCCGAGCTTTCGGGCTCGACGGCCCATCATCAGGCCCGAAAGGAAAAAAATAACGCTGTTTTCACATGGCGTGGAAATCATGGCAAAACAAAACAAAAAACATTGGTATAGCTGTAAAAATCACAATATATGCGCTCGAGCGTTTTAACGGACATGGCTGGTGACCTAAATGAAAGATAGAACCTTAGGCCTACAAAAATAATAATAACTATCGGTGTAAATTAGGGAAATGAGTATTAGGCATAAATCTGCACAGTCTCTGAAAAATGTTAGTGCCTGATTGTTTCGTTGCATATAAACCAAGCCTCGGTTTTCATCTTCTTTCACCAGTTTTTTTCACTCGCCGAAAACTCTTGTTGTCTTCATTTGATCAATGAATTTATGGTTGAGGGCATTAAAGTGCTGGGACTAATGTAGCGGAATCATCACTCTTTGTCTCATTTTCAAAATATGAAATTGAAGGTTCTTTGCGTGCAGGGTGTCTAATGATCTTTTAGTCTCGCAACACATACACTGCTGTACAATCCTCGCATGGTATTTTTCGTAACCAATCCTGTTTTCTTCCCTTAACGGTATCTCATCCTTCTTTTTGACTCAATCAGATATTGACTACAATTCTGGTTGAAACGCCTACCTGGTTCAAACAATGATTAACAATATCATAAGTAATTCGTGACAATGTTGTATCTTATTTACAATCTCTCGCCTAGGGCTCGAGAGTTGTAAATGGAAGATACAACATTGCCACTCATATTGTAATAACAGTTGTCATATAGCCCGAAAATATATGTGTGTACAAAAACAACAATCACTTTGATTTATAATCATAAAGGAACTAAGACTCTAGCTGATCGAGCGCCTATTAATATCATTCATCATCTATCCCATTTTTTTTACATCCTTTTCTCCCATCCTTTCCATAATCCTTTTCTCCGTTCTATCTATCTATCCGATCCTTCCTTCTCTCCTTCAATCAACTCATGCATCCATCTATCCACCATTCCTTCCATCCTTTTTATCCATCTCATCATTCCATCCATCCATCCATTTATTGATCGATCTAGGGCGCGTTCACACTTTTTCTAGAACGAATGTATCACCTGAGATCGATCTAGAAAAAACAATTGCGTTCACACTTGCGATCGATCTGAGATCGATTTCAATCGAAAAGAGGTCCGATCTGAGTCCACTTTGGATTTGCGTTCATATGGATACCTGAAAATTTGTTAGGAAATGGGAAACAAATGCTTTTCAATAGGCGATTTGGACTACGATGCAGACGTCTCGGGTTTTAATCCAAGTACCAGAATGCTTTGGGAATGTTCTTTTTTTTTCTTTTTTTCTTCAGAATAGTCTGACAGTTGATTTGCTAATTATCTAAAAAAGAAAATGGGTAAAGATTCTGGTACTTGTAGTTTACGATGCCATCATGCAAGTCTTCCTATTCTGTAATAGTTAGCGAGCTTCATCAAAGCAGCTAAAGCATTATTTGTGCACGAAATATTTATCAGTTGCTCAGTAGTATACAGTGTAATGTGGGGTCTAGTAAGGCAAAGGTCCTGGGTTCTTTCCAGATATGCCGGCATTATCAAAATTATTTTTTGAAAATAAAAAAGTTGGAAAAACAAAGAAAACCTAGCCTCCTCCGCAGGAATGTGCATTCCGTTTAAAATTTCATTCCGATAAGTAGCCTGCGGAGGAGTCTAAAGAAAACCGTGCTTGCAAATTGAAATTAATTCGTTCTCTATGTCGCGATTTAGTGCACGACGGTTCTGTAAAAGAGAAAATCTATTAAAAAAATCAATACCGCCCCTCTCCCCCAGCTTGTGCCAGTGCCGTTATAAACGGAAATTTCAATTCACAATTAAAGCGCCTTTTTAAACCAACCCAAAAGTGTAAATGTATTCTAACTTGTAAAATCCAGGCATATTTATAATTTGCCGAATGAGTTCTTTGTATATATTAATGAGCAATGACTCTATTCAAAAACTATCAAGGAAATAAAATAATAATTATTTGGATTATTTCAAGATATCTTAAAAAGCTATATTACGATCTCGTTTCAGTTGTTTGCGCTTTGAACATCGGAACCTAAATTGAATGCTAAACACAGTTTCCGTTTAAAAAGTTTACGTCTCAGGCGTTCCGTTCACACGGAACTGTGCTGGTTGCGGCTTTTCCATCACCGTACAAGCCAATGACAATAAATGACCGTCATAAGTATTTCGTGCATTTCTTTATAAAAAATTGTGACTGACAATCCCTACGGGAAATATTAAATAAAACATATGTATGTAAATGTTACTATAAAATATATCTAACATTGACATTTCTAATATATAAAACACTTGGATCGATATTCAGATCGATCTAGTACAAAAAAAAATCACGTTCACACTTGGATCGATCTAAGATCGATCGAGCGCCTCGATCTTCATCAACTATCCAATTGCGTTCACACTTGGATCTTTTCTCAGATCGATTTCAGATCGATCTCAGATCGATCTGAGGGAGCGTTCACACTGGAGTTGTAGATCGATCTGAGATCGATCTAGAAAAAAAAATTGCGTTCACACTTAGCTCGCATTTGACCTAGATCGATCTCAGATCGATCTCAGATCGATCTAGAATCCCAGTGTGAACGCGCCCTAGTCTAGTAACACTTTATAATAACGAGGTACTTTACCGGCTCTTGTCTGACTTCCGCGGGTCGATATTAAGTCAACACAGCATTTTGTCCTCAGCAAGTAATACTGTTGTGTGCCTCCAATCTACTTATCGATATTGCTATAATAACGGCTAAGCGGTTAATATATTTTTTTCTTTAAAATTAAACATTTTCAGTTCGATTAATCTCGACATAATTTTGCAACGATAGAAAAGACAAGAATAAAAAAACGGTAAAAAAAAGATACGTTATAAAAAAATGTTGATGTCCAGGGAGAGTCGATCCCGCGTCACTCACTGGCGTCGTGGTCCGGCGTATTTCCAGAGGGCTACGTTATTCAATAAATTTCCATGACAATAACCGTTACACGATAGACTACTAAATTCACCCTCGAAATCAATCGGAAGTACAGATAGCTGAAGTAGTACGGGGCAGTCATTTAGGACTAGGATACGACTGTTCCCTCCCTCTTTGACTACTACGCTGATTGTGTACTACCCGATAGCGCGGATGAGGCGGAAATCTTCGTCCTATACGTAACATACGGTGACTCAGCATTTAAGTCTGGGTGTATGGCCGATTTTTAGTGTTGCATAAATTCAGCTAATTATCGCTGGTTCAAGTCACAGTCCCATCGACTTTTTTTTCGTATTTTTTTTTTTCGGTAAAATTTATTTTGAAATGATAATTTTTTGTCTATTGCATTTTATTTCGGTAAATTACATTTTTTTTCGGTAAATAAAGTTTATTTCTAAATGATTTTTATTTCTTTTCGCCTCTGTTTTGTTTTTCGGTACAGATTATTTTCAATTTCTTTTATTTTCCTTCTATATTCTGTATATATTTTTTCGATAGAGTTTCGACTATTTTCGGGAATCCTGGTGTTTTTTTCGAACGCACGACCAAGATGTATTATGGGTAATCACGGAACTACTCGTGCCCGACATGCAGCATTTCCCCTTTTATGTAGTTTTGTTTAAAGTCTTTTGCCACCCCGACCTACAGGCAAAATATTGCACCGGTTGCATTCTTTACAAGTCGAAAGTGGCCAAAACTACTGCCTTAGTAGGTCCTGGAATCCACTACAGATAGGCCAGAGACACAATCTCACTCCTGAATCTACCCGCATTTTGAAAATCTCTTCGTCGTGTAATCACATCTAACCCCTGGATTTTTTCAGAAGAAGAATCCGTCTTCTGCGATTTTGTTCTTCACACCTTAAAGTCACCGAGATAAATTAAACCATCATTCACTTCAACGGCTAAGTATCGATTAAAGCGTAAGAGCTTGCTAGAATAGCCTGGTGCGTGCCTCACTGTAAGCTGAGGTTATTATACAAGTGAAAAGGGATGGGTAGAATGTTCTACTTCATAAGTTAATCATAGGATGGCAGAATGGTCTAACGATAACGTTAATTGTAGCTAAAAATGTACGCAGAACATGGCTTTGTAGTGGCTTCATGTTGTGCGCAATTTTATATATATAACACAAGTTCCTCCCTGAATCAGCGCTGCACCAGAAAAATATGATTGACAGCAACCGCAGCAGCTATGAACTTATGGTGTGTACAGGGAGGGAAGGGAAGGGAGGGGAATAGTGAGGGCATATGATTGGGTTTTTAAAGTTTTTCCCAAAACTGAATCACTGTATTTGTTTCGAGGGTGCGCCTAATAGGTGAGGTGCGTCTTATACAAAAGAAAACACTGATGTGACAATTATATTATAACTCAATCGTAAAGGTTTAATTATGAACATTGTAACAATTCCAAGAAATAACATCTCGTGTATATTCGAACAAGGCCTTATTGATTGACATTATCTTTTCTATCGACAAATATTATTCGATAGAAATGCAGCCAAACATATGAGGTCTGTTTTCTTAAAATGGGTCTTGTTGACGAAGACCCCTTTTGTAATAATAGTTCTCAATTATTGTGCTCCTAGCAACAAATTGACCCAAAAATGAAAACCAACACCAAACTGAAGCGTTCTGATAGTTTCACGAAAAAAAACTATCTCGAGTTTATTGATTGTGCGCATGCCCGAACTGTAAACAACACCGGCCGAGGTGATTTTGATACAACATGAGGTTGTCATGAGAAAGTGAGCCGATTGACCTGTATATCTTCAAGGAATAGTCCAACTTCGAGCTGAAAACAACATCCTAGGTGATTTTGATACAACAATAATAATTGAGGTCTGTTTTCTTAAAGACCCCTTTTGTAATAACAGTTGTCATATATTGAAATATCTGTGTACAAAACAACAATCACTTCATTGATTTATATTCATAAAGGAACTAAGACTCTAGCTGATCGAGCGCCTATTAATATCATTCATCATCTATCCCATTTATTTTTACCCTTCCTTTTCTCCCATCCTTTCCATAATGCTTTTCTCCGTTCTATCTGTCTATCCGATTCTTAATTCTCTCCTTCAATCAACTCATGCATCCATCTATACACCATTCCTTCCATCCGTTTATCCATTTCATCATTCCATCCATCTATCCATCCATTTATTGATCGATCTAGTCTAGTAACACTTTATAATAACGAGGTACTTTACCGGCTCTTGTCTGACTTCCGCGGGTCGATATCAAGTCAACACAGCATTTTGTGCTCAGCAAGTAATACTGTTGTGTGCCTCCAATCTACTTATCGATATTGCTATAATAACGGCTAAGCGGTTAATATATATATTTTCTTTAAAATTAAAAATTTTCAATTCGATTAATCTCGACATTTTGCAACGATAGAAAAGACAAGAAAAAAAACGGTAAAAAAAGATACGTTATAAAAAAATGTTGATGTCCAGGGAGAGTCGATCCCGCGTCACTCACTGTTACACGATAGACTACTAAATTCACCCTCGAAATCAATCGGAAGTACAGATAGCTGAAGTAGTAAGGGGGATTCATTTAGGACTAGGATACGACTGTTCCCTCCCTCTTGGACTACTACGCTGATTGTGTACTACCCGATCGATAGCGCGGATGAGGCGGAAATCTTCGTCACCCATATTCGTAACATACGGTGACTCAGTATTTAAGTCTGGGTGTATGGCCGATTTTTAGTGTTTTGCATAAATTCAGCCAATTATTGCTGGTTCAAATCACAGTCCCATCGACTTTTTTTTTTTTTTTTTGTCTTCGGTAAAGTTTATTTTGAAATGATTTTATTTTTATTTTCTGTATATATTTTTTCGATAGAGTTTCGACTATTTTCGGGAACCCTGGGGTTTTTTTCGAACGCACGACCAAGATGTATTATGGGTAATCACGGAACTACTCGTGCCCGACATGCAGCATTTCCCCTTTTATGTAGTTTTGTTTAAAGTCTTTTGCCACCCCGACCTACAGGCAAAATATTGCAGCGGTTGCATTCTTTACAAGTCGAAAGTGGCCAAAACTACTGCCTTAGTAGGTCCTGGCTCAGATCATAACATTGCTAAAACTAGACTCAAATCCATTACTACTAGTTTTTTCTTCAGTCGGCTTTCGGCAAGGTGGCATTTGAACGGATCATCGATGCAGGTGGATATTAAGCTCAATACTGTCAACCAACAGAAGAAATGAAGGTTTTTTTTTAGTTTCACAGTTGGTAGAAGGCAATAATAATAATAGAGTGATGGCACTTAACCCGTGAAACAGATATTAGCCAAGTAGATATTAATAAACTGTAATTCCATTTTAAGGGTTTCCTTGTATGCAGGCATCAGATTAAATAAATTGTAGTGGCTTCATCTGCATTTAAAATTTGTTTAATGAACCAAGCTTTCGGCCATTGCGGCCATCTTCAGGGTTATGAAAGTACACAATTCCTACGTAGCTAATTAACAGAAAGCGGTATCCATGGAATATTAACTGAACAGCGCGCGCTAACTAGATTTTAAATAGAGCGCGAGCTAGGATCAAATTCCATTGTTTTCTTTGGTTTTGATTTGACTATTAGTTAGTCAGACTATTAGTTAGCGGCGAAGGCGTGAGCTGCTAGGGGGGCATACCCCTCCTGAAAAATTAGAAATCTAGAGCCTTGCAAATACCATTTTCTTCGTTTTCCAGCGGACTTTCTCGCTATATAAATACATAGTAAAATGCATTGATCACTCAGGGTTTTTTTTGGATTGATGTAATGGTTATATAATGAAGGATTTATGTAAACTCGCCGGCCGGGTTGTGTAAAGGATTTATGTATAGGTTATGTTTAGCTGAAACTTCACTGAAATAATCTCAAAGAGCCATACAATTACTAGTCTCCTATGCACCCGTTAGTGCGAAGGAGACTATGGGAGGTTTTACGTGTGACGTAGTGGCCGTCAAGATCTACAAAATGTTCGAACTTAACTTTCAAAGTCTGTTAGTTTTTCTTCAAGCAACTAGATGACATTTGTTTGTTTGTTTATAAGTAAATTATATTTGGTATATTTGACAGATATTTAGACTTCACCGATCTAAAATTGAAGTTTTGAGCAAGTAAAATGACGGTTTGACGGCCACTCGCGACAGATTTTGACGTCAGAAAAAGATTCCATAAAACCTCCCATACAATTACTGGTTAATGTGTTTTCTCAAAATTCCTATAGGAAGTATTACATTTTAATGAATCTTTAGAAATGTCAGTGAGGTCATCTACTCAACCCAAACAATCAACACGGCTTCGCTCTATACATTTCTTTGTGTTTAGTTTATTGAATGAATTTATTTCTATGAAGCTGAAAGTTTGGGTGAATGAGTACTTTTCTTACATTATTTGTGATTAAGATTGATTGCCTGACCAGTTAACAAAACATTGAGATATTTTGATCACAAAACTACAAAGAAATGTATGGAGCTGAAGTTTGGGTTGAGTAGATGACGTCACCGACACCTCCGAAAGATTCATAAAAATATAGTACTTCCCTCTGGAATATCGAAAAAAGATTTTAACTAGTTATTATTAGACCCTTAGTGAAGAATTATTCAATGAAGTTTCAGCTAAATTAAATTTCGAACGATTTTCGTCAGAGTCCCCCTATAAAGGATTCATGTAAAGGTTATGTAAACCGATTTATGTAAACGGCCGGGTTATATATACCGCTACCATTATATATATCGCTATCAACCCGAGGCGAAGCCAGTTTGGTATTTATTTTGTTTGAGACTGTACTAACTACAATTATCATTATACATGCCTACAATGACCGACTGAAAGGGGAAATTTATTGGGGACATAATCTGACGAGCAGCGAAGACGCGAGCTCGTAGGGGGATGCGGGGGCATGCTCCCTGATTTTTTTTTTTTGAGGTATAGGGTCTCCAAAATAGCATTTCCTGCCTTCTGTGAGTAGTTTCCAGCAAGTTTAAACTGAGTCAGCTGTTAAGATTTTGTCTTAGATTTAATTTTTTTTTAATATTTTTATGTTTCTTATACTGATAAGTATATTTTAAGTATTTTAAATTGTACGCAGTTGCATACGTGCTACGCTACGCCCCTGCCGTGACGATATTAAGCTAGTCGTGTTGGGTCCAATGCAGTAGATTTTACTTTAATACTTAGACATAAAAGTCATGCAATAAGAAATCACATTTACTTCCCCATGCGGCGAGATTTTTCTTTGCGGCAGTTAGTTGTGCCAAACAAATCAACTTACTATAAATATTTAAGATAGAATTTGCTTGAATCGGATCCAGCAAACCCACAAACTCTATTCATGTATCGATTATTGATCGACAAGAACGGAATTAAGATTACGATGACTAGAAAAATTGTAAACCGAATCGACCACGGACAAAATAAGAAAAACCAGAAAACCAGAGTAATACATCATTCATATTGCACGTTATACAAGTTATATACAAGACTTGATCAGTAATTTGTGGGTTTGGATTCCGTTTCCTACTTGATAGCATTGATGTTTATGCTGGAAAAGTTCAAAAAATATACTGATCATGATCAAGGCAAACTGGACGCGATACTGAAGCCGATACAACATATAGTGACGTGTTTACATCAGTGTTTTGCCGCCAACCGTAATCACGTTCTACATTCAGTGAATGTAGATTAATGGGTTAACCACTCGCAACAACTTAATTAAATTAAATAAGTTTTACAGGACAAAAAAACGAACGACTCTACAGATGTAGCCATCTGTGTCATATGCATCCTCACACTGTATATATATGACAGCGATTACGAGTGCTATACTACAGTTGATAAACCATCTACCAAGTCTACAACCAGTTCTCAGCATCAAAATGGCTTCTCTTCGTCTATTGGTTGTTTTTATGATCGGTGCTGTTCTTTTGTGCCAAGTCAGCGCAGATCCACTGCTGGATGAGATCTTGGCGGAAAACGGTACGTTGAAAGTCCTTCTTATATACTTATCGTACTTACATTTCAAGCCGTACAATAGTTTATTTCAATAAGTATCGTCCAGGAGCGCGAATCTCGTTCAAAATACGAACGTGCAGAAAGAAAAGAGAAAATGAGCCAACTTTCCTAGTTCTATGTCGTACACAGGTATAAATACTTCATATTACTCAAATGTACACGAAGGTTTATCATAGTCGTCTTACAAGTAACAATGAAAAGCTTCGGTGAATTGTCGTGATTAATTCGGACTATATAAACTCGTAACTCAACTTTGTTCAGATCTCAATCATTATAATTGAGTTTTGCGTTTCATTACTTTATAGAACTTCGGGGCTGGCAACAAGATCCTGGTAAGTTTGAAGTATTCATCTTTGAGTCAACGAGAAGCGCTATTCGTTGAATCGAAAGGAATTCTCTTTTCTCACTCACTCTATATATATCTATCTCTCTTTGCTTTTTTACGCAGGTTGCAGTAATAAATACAAGCAAAACATTTGTGGAAAGGTAAAAACTCAGTTATACCAATTTTTGTTGAGTTTGTCTACATGACTGAGTGCATGAAAGACTTGTTTTCAGAAAGGAATATACACCTATATTCCAAAAATCGTTGTGCGCGCCGAAAGCAACAAGCAAGAAGCTGACGACCGCAAAGGGCATTGGGACTTTCTCCTTATTCATTTATTCATCCGTAGACATTTTGCATGCATTTTCAAATGGCCGAATAGTTCCAAATGATTGCTATTCAACGATCGTAGGGATAACTTCTCAAGTACCACGGATAAATAAATTAATTAAGAGATTGCCAAAGTCCTTTGCGGTCTTCAGCTTCTTGCTTGTTGCTTTCGGCCCGGACAACGATATTTGGTGTATATGTGAACGATTTTAGGTGTATTTTAGGTATTAGGTGTATATGTGAACATTTACCCACGCTGGTGTTCCATGAGTTATCGGCATTCTTGGTGACAACTGTATATTTGAATCAATAGCTGCCGATAATCTCGTCGAAATCTCAGTCCTAATGAAGCATCATTCCATTAAGTTTTCTGGTTTCTATACTAAAATATCGTCAATAGATTTGCCTGGGTTGATTTACCATAGTTGTAATGTCTCTACAGATAATTACGGGCAAACACTGCATGCGCAGCAGCAGGAAAACAAGAATGGGAAAATTTGCCACCCAGAACTGCAGAGAATATTGTGGATTTTGTTAAGGTATGAATACTGGTGTCGAAATAAATCATCGTGACCAACACGCTGTACTTCGATAGAATATCTTCGTCTTCAGTAATAATTTACCCGATTACTTTCTTTTAGCTTCAAGATGGACGACGAAGAATCAGTATTGACCACAGATTTAACGAACATTGAACGAAACATAATTAGAATGGGATCCCAATCGTGTAATCTGCGTTGAATAAGTTATCAATAAAGCATTATAAAACTGATAGTCTGTATTGAAACATTAGTCAGACTGGGTGACGTCATATGGATGTGAGAATTGGACGAGGGTCACGTGACTTTGAATGATTATCGGACAGTTGGTCACGTGTATAAGTTGGTGTCATTACTTGAGAGTAGGTCACGTGACTTTGTTCTAATTATTGGACAGTTAAGGTTGAATTAGACGACACAACTTTTGCCTGTCGCTTACAAAAGTTATGAGCTAGTTGTAGGCTGAT
Source organism: Actinostola sp. cb2023 (assembly GCA_033675265.1). Taxonomy (NCBI): domain Eukaryota; kingdom Metazoa; phylum Cnidaria; class Anthozoa; order Actiniaria; family Actinostolidae; genus Actinostola; species Actinostola sp. cb2023. Next base: position 347,852 of record JAUJYZ010000132.1, read on the forward strand.
TTACACGAAGCAATTTGTGTTGTATGTATGGATTGAGCATGCGCATGCGGAGCCCCGTAAGGGCCATCAACAAACAATAATTTTCATGTAAGAATATCGCGCGATAATTCGTTGTTATGATGTTATTATTAACAAAATATCGCGCGATATTTATCGCGCGATAACAACCATAACGAGCCAGAACGTCTGAGTTACCAAAGATATGCGGGAAATTTTCCCGCATATTTGATATTCCTCTTGACACTACGCCTATAACAGAGAACCACAGGCGACAAAATTATGGCAAGTGATTGTCAACAAATTGATCGTTTATTGACATATTAGTGACTGTTGAAGAAACCGATCGAGAACAAATCAGGTATTTACATATATTGAATGTGATATATACCAACAATGACTCTAAAGCCATTTTTATTCGGCCATAAAAACATAATAAAAGGAAAATTGTAAATTTAGGACGTATTATAAGATTGTATACATATGTACAAGGATCGACATATTGATATACTCAGTAGAGATGCAGCTTGGCAGTTATACTGACATGATTGTTTATAGGCTTTAATATTTATCAGTATAAACTGATTCCCAGCTCAGTAGAGATGTAGTTTGGTGTTACATGATTGTTACGGGCTGATTTATCAGTATAAACTGATTCCCAGCTCAGTAGAGATGTAGTTTGGTGTTACATGATTGTTACGGGCTGATTTATCAGTATAAACTGATTCCCAGCTCAGTAGAGATGCAGTTTGGTGTTATATGATTGTTTATAGGCTGATTTATCAGTATAAACTGATTCCCAGCTCAGTAGAGATGCAGTTTGGTGTTATACATGATTGTTACGGGCTGATTTATCAGTATAAACTAATTCCCAGCTCAGTAGAGATGCAGTTGGAGTTATACACGATTGTTACGGGCTGATTTATCAGTATAAACTGATTCCCAGCTCAGTAGAGATGCAGTTTGGTGTTACATGATTATTACGGAGGGCGATTTATCAGTATAAACTGATTCCCGGCCCAGCTCAGTAGAGTTGCATTTTATTCTAATATGAAGTTAGCGCTAAGTTACAGTGCAATCGCTGTGACTGTGTCACGATCAAGGCCGATCGGGAATTGAAATAAAATATTGCGGGAAAGAATGATCGGATGTATGCGCAGATCATCAATTAAACTTACCTTCGGAAGGCAAGTTAGATTTTACATGGATTGCCATATATTTTAACATTCATCAGGGATCCTAAGTACCTGGAGCTTAAAATACAGTAGGTAGTACAAAATGATTCCACGTACTTTTGTTGGATAGGCATCTTTATCTTCGGAGATAATTTCTGAAAGAACTCCCTTAGCTTGCATTCGATAATCGCTACATTTTGGCGGGAAAGATGGCGACGATTCTGTATTATAATTATTAAGATCGCCGAACGAGTTAGCTACACGGACATGAGATTCTGGAGCTCTTGGTCGTTAACACATGAGGTTGGGTTTCTGTCTAAGAATCCCAGCCAGAACACAATAGCTCAGACACATGTAAACGTAAACCTCTTCTTCTTTGGTCGCCTCCATCATATACTCGATGATCTATTTGCGCGCCATTTACATCATGCAAGCGAAATTGCCTTGATTTGCAGAGGAAAACAGAGATCAAGCACAGCTCTTTGGAATATTTTGTTGATTGCCCACAAATTCTGCTGTTCGATCAGTTCCTACCCTGTTATTCTCACATTATCTGGGAAGCTCGAGACAACGGGGTTCCACTGTATTACATTGATACCGGAAGTTCAAGACGCTAGAAAGTTGATTGAGACGTTCAGATAACGGTCTGACGCAGAGGAGGTTGGTCACTACCCCGCGGAGCATCATGGGTAATATTCAAAATTATTCAGTTGATGTCAAACCGTCGTGAAGACAGGAGCTCATGGAGGTATTCCAAGCTCAATTATAGTGACTATGAACGCTCTAGAAGAACAAGAAGTTAACTTAGATGTATTTTGGTTTTAACTCAGACTGAAACAAGACTTGTTTAGATGTCGGAACACCGCTTTTCAGGCTTTTGCTTTTGAGGCTTCGGAGCGTTGCGAGTTAATTACGTTTTAATCGGTAGAGAAAAATAGCAACTGAACCGTACACCTTGCTTCCCCGCGGACAAATGGAGATTTGACAAAACCGATCCCCACTGTTCTGTTGCTCTGTAAAAGGTCATATTTTTGTTGATTTATTGCAAATTAAAGACAAATTCCATTGCCGAAAGTCCATTATTATATGGTGTGTCCGCTTACGAGAGAGCGTAAACAAAAGAAAAATCCAATTTTCATTTTCAAAAGTGTCCGCGTCCGCATACGAGAGAGTGTCCGCTTACGGGAATGTGTAAATACAGAGTTTGACTGGGAGGTAAAACGGGGATTTGAAAAGGTGTCCGTAAGTAGAGCTGTCCGCTTACGAGAGTGTCCGTTAGCGGAGAGTTGACTGTAATTGTAAATGTATTAAAATATAAACGTAATTAATTGCTGTATACTATCCAAGTAGGTATGGGCAGTTAAGCCGCACATTTTGTAGAAGAAAAATATATATGATATTTAGAACTGTTTCCCCCGAGTAGTGCCCTGCGATATGCTATCGAGACAAAGGAGACAAGAGTGGGGAGGGAGGGATGGAATTTTGATGCACAATGCTTCTACATGAATAAGTGTATGGTTGTAGCTATCCCAGCGAAGGCACAAAACATGTGTGGAACATATAGTAAACAAAGGTCAAAGGGAATTGATTGACAAGTCCTGAAGGGCACGTGCAACCTTCAATGTGATTTGCTAACTACGCACTCAGCACGCCACCATGAGATGACCTTTGGGTGTGGGACAATGGCCCATTGAATCCAATAGCAGATCCCCTTGCAGATTGTATACTTTATGGTTGTCCCATTAACTTAAATTTATATATTTGCTATTTATAAATTGGCTTTAATGCTCCCAACCCATGACAGTAACTGAGGCAACAACAATTTGTGGGATAATGGGGTAGGGCATGAAGTACTCCAGTATATATAGGTCATGTACACAATGTACGACACTAGTCTGACTAGGCTAGCTAAGTTGGCTGGCAACGAGAGGTCACAATCCTCTCCAAGGGGTCACAATCCCCAAGGCCACAATCCTCTCCAGAGGGTCACAATCCTCCATGTGAGAGGTCCTTAATCCTCTCAGAGGGTCACAATCCCCCATGGGAGAGGTCCTTAATCCTCTCAGAGGGTCACAATCCCCCATGTGAGAGGTCCTTAATCCTCTCAGAGGGTCACAATCCCCCATGTGAGAGGTCCTTAATCCTCTTAGAGGGTCACAATCCCCAATGTAAGAGGTCCTTAAGAGGTCGTTAATCCTCTCAGATGTGAGAGGTCCTTATCCTACATGCATCTAGGGTTGCGCCCCATAGTTACCATGGTAACAATGCTCAATCAGGGGGCACAACCCTAGTTCTGTGAGTCTATGGGGCAAAGGGTGACCATTATGGGAGCACTTCATCCCACAAATACACAAGGTGTATTCCCCATTGACGAACCACAAACCCAAAGTACATGTATAATGGAGTGCAAAGCTTAATTATGCAGAATGGATGTTTCTATAAACTCAACTAGATGCGCAGCTAGCTCAATTCAAACTCGGGCCCCTAGAACGATCGGGAATAGGTCTAGGAAAACCATAGGTAGTAGCTTGACCATGCTTGAATAAGAAAACTGTTTACACGACATTCAGTCCATGTCGATGTTATGTGTGTCACTGCACAAAATCTGTGCGGAAATCTTGTTGACGAATCACCCATTGATGTTCCATATCGGCAGTAAGATCATCTGGCCATCGGCGCCCTCTTAAGCCTTTTGCAGTGGCTGTAGGTTCTGCAAGCAGTAAGATCATCTGGCCATCAGCGCCCTCTTAAGCCTTTTGTAGTGGCTGTAGGTTCTGCAAGCAAAATTAAATTCGCAGCCAGTAGAGAACGCAAACCCAATGCATTATAGAGAAACGAAATAACCATGTAATACATGAAGCAATAACAATTAAGTGCTGGTAATCGCCATACCAATTAATAACCCAATTTGGGGGGGGGGGGGGGGGGGGGGGGGCTGTGCTGTGTATGGCTCTGGATGAACTACGTTGTCAAATTAATTCCACATCACTCAGATAGATAGCGGTGACGTCAATTTTTGCATACACTGCATTTCACGTTTGCGAAGGACTGGGTACTGATCATTTTAAAGTCGAAAACAAATTGATTATATACAGTAATAACTTGCGAATGGTAATTACTTGGCGGCAGATAATAACAAATTTGACGGAAAAATCATGATAATGTGTGCACATGCAAAGACTACTATTAGATAGATAGATAAATGTTATTTCCACACGGGTCGTTTGCTTAAACCGGTGGCAGTGCCTAGTCTCGTTGGAACCGTTTCTCACATTATCTGGTGCCATGGCATGGAGGGAAGCTCGATACAACGGGGTTCCACTGTATTACATTGATACCGGAAGTTCAAGACGCTAGAAAGTTGATTGAGACGTTCAGGTATAACGGTCTGACGCAGAGGAGGTTGGTCACTACCCCGCGGAGCATCATGGGTAATATTCAAAATTATTCAGTTGATGTCAAACCGTCGTGAAGGCAGGAGCTCATGGAGGTATTCCAAGCTCAATTATAGTGACTATGAACGCTCTCGAAGAACAAGAAGTTAACTTAGATGTATTTTGGTTTTAACTCAGACTGAAACAAGACTTGTTTAGATGTCGGAACACCGCTTTTCAGGCTTTTGCTTTTGAGGCTTCGGAGCGTTGCGTGACTGCATGACTTCTAATGACGGCTGCGAAGGAGACACTTCGAGATTACACATGGGATCGCTTCGAGGATTTTTAAATATCCAAGATGATAGTTGGACACATCAATGTGCTTCATGATTACTCCTACATACCTACCGGACACATAGTGTACTACATCGTTTTTTCTAGGATACTGAAACGCAATATATCACTGAAGTTTGTCGAGACGATCCGAACGTGGCGCAATTTTGTTACCGACTCGTAACATCAGTTCCCAATTTTGAAATCTCTGTATCTCCGAAACCGTTGAGGGGTCGAGGGGGGCCGACCATTCAAAGTCATATATTAGTTATTGAACTTTCTAGATATGTAAAAAAAAATACATACTTTGGAGAGTTCGTCTCAGCGATAAGTTTCCGGCATGACTGAAAATGATGGCAACATTTTACTGAAAATGTTACTTACTTTTCTATTATTTTACGATATTTTGATTCTTTGATACATAAACATTGGTTTTGAAGAGATACACTATAGACTTTTTACTGGATACGATTGAAAAATTGCTTATTTACTGTCTTTGTAAGAATTTTCAAGCGAATAATTGTCACACCAGAGCGACCTTAAATGGGTAATTTTGATTGGTCGAGCGAATCACGTGATAAGTGTCCAACCTCCTCTGGGTCCGACGAGGACGGACAATTGAAGAGTGAAATCCGAGCACGATATCCCGATACAATACCACGGGGTAGGCACGTTGAAATTGCACACAATATAGTAGGATAATCGCAGAAATATTTGCTCCCGTATGCACTAGATTATATATTATAGAACTTTGTGGAAGAATACTTAACTTTGATGCGAAGAAACTGCTCCGTGTTGAGGGATTCGGCATCGTCCGATGTGGTTCGGTGTCCTGCTGTCCTGGTTTGGATGTGATGGTGATATAATTATTTCAGAACACTCCCCCGGCATAGAAGATCGATCCCCGTATCTTGAAAGAGCCAGTTAGTCTTAGTTTTAACAAAATAGCTCGGCAAGGCATCAATCCAGTTTTGTCGGCATAAATATCGGAGCTCTGATGCGGTAAATCGTCGAATTTCTTTCATTTGGGCCTCGTTGAAAGTGTTATTGTCGAGCTGGAGGCGTTCCTGCGTTCCACATCCAGCGTTGTCTACAGTTGTTTTCCTCAGTATTTGTGTCCCCCGATAGCACAGGCCTCAAGCTTCTTTCAAGTCTCCCCTCCAAAGTGCCTCGCTGGCCAGTCGATAGGAGACCGTTTTGACAGCAGAGTTCGCGGAGATCAGACGCCGGCATAACTCTTGAAACAAATGGGTCCAGGTCGATGTTACTGTTATTGCGGTCCCGAACGTCCCTATGGCAGCGAGTAGGCGGCATATTACCTCTACTTATAACAGAATTGTAGGTCGGCGAACAATTGTCGCAGTACAATTTTGATGCACAATGCTTCTACATGAATAAGTGTATGGTTGTAGCTATCCCAGCGAAGGCACAAAACATGTGTGGAACATATAGTAAACAAAGGTCAAAGGGAATTGATTGACAAGTCCTGAAGGGCACGTGCAACCTTCAATGTGATTTGCTAACTACGCACTCAGCACGCCACCATGAGATGACCTTTGGGTGTGGGACAATGGCCCATTGAATCCAATAGCAGATCCCCTTGCAGATTGTATACTTTATGGTTGTCCCATTAACTTAAATTTATATATTTGCTATTTATAAATTGGCTTTTATCAGTGATTGCCGCATCGATCCCACGGCCTCGATCAACACGGCTCAGTAACTTTATTTACAATTTCAAAATCGGGCTCGCTTGTCAGAACTCATTTGATGAGAGTACACAGAAATGTATTGCTACGGAAAGAAGGCAAACAACTTAATTAATTGGCCTTTGAAAGACAATGTTGATATATAGTAATTCGATCGATAGCAACCGCGCTACCCCATTGTGACCATTATAACTTGGCTCTGGCTCCTTATGGAATTATCGCGCGATAATAATGAGTTGTTATCGCGCGATGGTAAAACAATATCGCGCGATATTCTTATATGGATTTATTGTTTGCTGATGGCCCTTAGGGTGTGCAAGCAAGTTGCATGCGACAGTTGTAGGCAAAAGTTGTGCCTTCTAAATCGGCCGTGAGTCACGTGACTTTGTCAGAGTGAGTCACGTGGCTTTGTGTAATAATTGATCAGTGGGTCACGTGAGTTGGTAGGTCTACTGGACTATGTGGGTCACAGACACAGGTCATAGGGCTAAAGTAGAGTCAAGACTCCACGATAACACTTCTCATAGATCGATCCGCCAATGGACCAAATTAGTTGAACGTAAATATGATCCAGTTGAACAGACGATGAGTAACTCCTCCCATACTTTCATGTCGTGGATTATCACAGACATACTCAGGCCATAGTTTCCTAGATGAAAAGTAACGTAATAGAAAGAACATTAGCAGTGGAATGAGGTTGGATTAAGCTGGCGGCGCTCGTGATAATAATAATAATAATAATAATAATAATAATAATAATAATAATAATAATAATAACAATAATAATAATAATAATAATAATAATAATAACAACAATATTACAGGAGCCCATGAATATTAATAATAATAATAGTAATAATAATAATAATAATAATAATAATAATAATAATAATAATAATAATAATAATAATAATAATAGTAATCCGAATGAGGAGAGATTTGGATAAACATGTAATAAGAAAACATTGCGACAGTAAAACTCTAAAATTCATACTAGAGTGCAATTTAGAAAAGCTTGAAAACTAAATAACTAATTAGTACTAAATAGCACTAATGAAACAATAGGAAACAATAGAAATAGCACTATTTAGTACTATTTAAAATTAGTATTATTTCACGCTTTTCTAAATTGCACTCTAAAGACATAATATAATAAAAGCGTCATTATCAAGTCAAAAAATGAAGAGAAAACTGTTATTTTTGTATTTATTTCATATGTCCCTTAGGAATTTTTCACTGTATATATATTCATAGTTTTCTCTTCTTTTTTGACTTGATAATGACGTGAGCTAAACGTCGAACGTCGTCGCTTTTATTATACTATGTCTTTAGTATGAATTTTAGAGTTTTACTGTCGCAATGTTTTCTTATTAAATGTTTATCCAAATCTCTCCTCATTCGTAGTAATAATAATAATAATAATAATAATAATAATAATAATAATAATAATAATAATAATAATAATAATAATAATAATAATAATAATAATAATAATAATAATAATAATAATAATAATAATAATAATAATAATAATAATAATAATAATAATAATAATAATAATAACTTTATTTGAGTGTCGATTAAAAATAGCTGACTAAAAGTCTACTAATTGGGGACACAACTTACCAATGATTCATTTGAACTGATTAAGACAAAATTGTACATCAGAACTTTAATAGTCAACACAATACTGACATTAATATCATAATTTCGGCACACTCAACTGATCGATTTACAGAAATATATGTGCTACGTGGCCAAAGACAAACCAAAGACATGCTTGTACACAGCCACCTTTCATTGTTATCTGTGTTCCTTTACCTGCGGCCTATAAGTATTTTCTAAATATCTTCATCAAGCTTAGATATTTGAAAATGTTTTGATGGTTATCTTTTAATACAAAGATGTTTTGATGTGAATTTGTTATGTTGAAAATGTTTGACAAGATGGCGTCCGCTTCTTGCTAATCGGCAAAATGGGTCACGTGACCATGTCATGTATTTCTCTCATCAGTTTCTCATTAACACGAAACTAAGGTCATCGTAGATTCTTATTAGTCTATTCAAACATTATTAAACAATGTCACATCAAAATAATTTTGAAATATATAAAAGATAACCATCAGCCCATTCGCCGAATTTCGGGAAACAACAAGACATAGTCCGAGGACTTTCAAAGCTTTAATTAATAGCGTTCCAATGAATCGATCTGAATAGAACTTTAGGATAACATGGCTTATATGCTTGAGTATGTCTACGAAAATATAAAACAAACCTGTCGAGCCGATTTTAAGATATCTTTAAAATACCAAAAAGTATCATGAAATCTGTAAAATCCTCAGTGAAAGTTTAGCAGTGATATGGTGTCATTTCATGCAAACAGTTTTGCGCTTTATCGTCTTTTCTCTTGAGCGTGCACATTCAATGCATCAAAATGTCTATGCAATATGTATTCCGAATCAAACAGATTTTATATATTTGATTCTTTCAGATCGAGTCTGCAATATAACGCAGTCTATAGCTATATTTCTGAAACTCATTCTTCTAGAGCAGGTCCAGATCACGCGAGAAGTACGATTCGTCTAAATGAGTGTTTATTGTTGCTATGGTGATGTCGATCTAACTGAAATAAACCAATCATAACCCGGTTAATCGGTGTAAACTTCGGTTTGATGCTTTGTAAAGACTTCATAATATTCGATTTAAAAAGTGCTGTGTGCTCTGAAAAAAATCCATGCTTCGAGCCACCTTAAAAGGCTTGAGGCTTCTAACATTGCAACCGTACCGATTAGCTGGTAGAGTATCGAGGGTTCGCATTCAATCGGGGTCAGAGATTTTTCTCTTTCTTCTTTTAGTCCCATGTCTTTTCTCTCAGAAGGATTTTATGTTCACTTTCCCTTTTAATCTTTTTCATAAGTGCTACACGACCACATTGTGATTTATTGAAATATTTACACCCATCAGACATAGTAATATTCAGTTTAATAACGTATAATGATGTGGTGAATATTCACTAAATTTCCCTACGATTATCGTTTGAGAACTAATCAGGACCAACGCGTAACCATAGGCTGGATTACAGTAACATATCATGTGACAGCTTCTTTCCGATTTCTACCATTCATTTCCGCATTTCATTTACTAAACATATACATGGCTAATTCACAGTTTAATATCACACATTGGTTGTACCAGTATGAATAATGCGTGTATTGTATCAGCCTGTAATTAATGGACTATCATTAAAAAACCGCGATGCGAGTCTCTCAAGTGCAAGATAAGATCACCATGTCCGCACTATAGCAACGCGTGTTTCTTGTATGAATCTTACATTATTTGATTAATAATGTTTGTCGCTGGCTCGTGGAATTGCATGACCATGTTAATCATAGACCATTCCTGCTGGCTTACAGTTATTGATAGTGTTGTTACTCTAATTAATTTGAAACACGTACTGAAAAACGAATTCATTGAAGGAAAAATCATCAGAGAAAATGAGATTAGACGAGGACCAGACAAGAATCTTACAATCTAAAAGATACAAATCTAATGTCAATGATGTATTTGATAAGATTACCGCAATTATGAACCATTAGTTGTACAATGTGATAGTAACATCCTCGATGTATTGAAATAATAGTAAACCACTAGCCACCTGTCGTGGGGCGAATTTGGTATAAAAAGGAGCGAGGTTTTTATTGGTAAACATTTCCGAAAACCATCTCAGCATCAAAATGGCTTCTCTTCGTCTATTGGTTGTTTTCATGATCGGTGCTGTTCTTTTGTGCCAAGTCAGTGGAGACGTTTTCGACGATATCTCGGAAGATAAAGGTATGGATGCACAGTTCCTGTAGTTTGTATAATGGTATCAAATACTATAGATGATATTCCAAACGTCTTTAAGCCCTGCTTATAATCATCTTGACGACATCAGTCAGTTCTCCATCCCTGTGCCATGCCGGCCAGGCCACGCCAGGCAAAACATAACTCAAAAAGGAATAATAAAATATATTCTGGAAATGTTTCAATTATGCAATGATTCCAATGTTTTGTGATGATTTTTCTCGTCCTTGCATCGCTGCTCTAATACCTCTTGGCTTCCCAACGTTCGATTCGCTGGTTTATGCTGCTGCCTCAGGGTTTACTGGATTTGCTGGAGGTGTTTTTTTTTTGCGGACAAATAGTTAATGCTTGAATATATTATTAAAAGCCTTTCACTTAGCGCGAACCATCCATTTGGTTTTTTAATTGTAAGACATAAAAAACAAGTTCAAAAATATAAAGTTGTTGTTGTTGTTGTTATTGTCATTGTTGTTATTGTCATTGTTGTTATTGTTGTTATTGTCATTGTTGTTATTGTTGTTATTGTCATTGTTGTTATGTTGTTGTGTTGTCGTTGTTGCTATTGTTGTTATTGTTGTTGTTGTTGTTGCTGTTGTTGTTATTGTCATTGTTGTTATTGTTGTTATTGTCATTGTTGTTATTGTTGTTATTGTCATTGTTGTTATTGTTGTTATTGTCATTGTTGTTATTGTTGTTGTTGTCGTTGTTGCTATTGTTGTTATTGTTGTTGTTGTTGCTATTGTTGTTATTGTCATTGTTGTTATTGTTGTTATTGTCATTGTTGTTATTGTTGTTATTGTCATTGTTGTTATTGTTGTTATTGTCATTGTTGTTATTGTTGTTGTTGTCATTGTTGTTATTGTTGTTATTGTCATTGTTGTTGTTGTTGTTATTGTCATTGTTGCTATTGTTTTTGTTGTTGTTGTTGTTGTTGTTGTTGTTGTTATTGTTGTTGTTGTTGTTGTTGTCCTCGTCGTTGTTGTCGTTGTTATTGTTGTTGTTGTTGTTGTTGTTGTTATTGTTGTTGCTATTGTTGTTGTTGTTATTGTTGTTGTTCAGTGTTGTTGTTAGTATTATACTGAGTTTGTTTACATCTGCTAGTTCTCAAGCTAAATATCATTTTCTTTCTAATTAGGTTGTGATGACATGTTTGGTAGCAGGATTTGTGGATCGGTAAGCAGTTGAATTCTGTCTTATGCAGTTACATCCTTGATTAATCAAGCACTGTTAAGGCTTGTTTTTTTTCCAGATTCATGAGAAACTACATTTTCCAAATATCTCCTTCCAGTTTTTACCCATGAATTTGATGTTTGGAAATAAAGTGACAATTGGGGAAGTTAACATTTAAAAATTGAATTTTGGTGGTTACGTGAACTTAAGACGAGGAAAATAGATTTTTGAAAATGGGGTGATGGTTTTCATTCATTCCAAAAATCGTTTGATGTGAAATTGTTATGTATTATGTGCTTAACAAGACTGCGTTTGGAATGGATCTTTAGGGTTTTTTTCACAAGAAAAATGAAAATATGCAAATACTTGACTTGGTCACGTGACCTCTTTTGCTAATTATTTCGTTTGCAAAAAAAGAAAGTCATCCATTTCAAACGCAGTCTTGTTAAGCACGTTATACGTGACAAGTTCACATCAAACGATTTTTGGAATGAATGAAAACCGTCACCCATTTCCAAATTCCTATTTTCCTCATCTTGAGGTCACGTGACCACCGAAAGTCAAAAATTTTAAGCTTAAAATGTTAACTTCCCCAGAAGTCACTTTATGTCAAAACATCAAATTCATCGGTAAAAACTGGCTGGAAGGAGAAATAAAACGCTGGAAAGCAAAAGTCAAAAAGTCATTTCCCTTACACCGGTCACCTGTCTGCACGGTCTTACCAAGTTTCGTCGATTGACTTTATCGAGTTTGGTTTCGTTATAAATTATTAATAACTTCAATTCATATGAATGTCAACGTATACTGTACTTTAGTGTCATCAGTGTTTAATTAATTCACGTGCTGAGATTAATTAAAGCTTGGTGTTCGATGCTTGATTACACAGTTAGAAAAAGACAACCGTTTTACGGCCATTTCAGTCAACTCAGTTCAAGAGGAGAGCTTTTCAAAGGGTCTTCAAAGCACATCAGCATTTCAATTCCTGTGGACAGGAACAGGAATTACTGATGAAGTTTTAATTATTAAAAAAACGCGGAAAACCGCATAAACTTTTCACGGCCAAACAAAAGCGTGTACGGCCCGCGAATATTTCTCGCGGAGATTTGTTAATTTGCAAGATATTGTAAGTATAGACTGTCTTTTTTTAACTGTACGGTTTTCGCGGTCCGGATGGATAAACCCTGCCAGCTCGTGAGCCAATCAGAACACGCGATTTCTTAGGAAACCGGGCGGAAAATATACTAGGAGGTCCGTACAGGGAAAAACTGTGCTCTCCGGTCTTGCAGTGCAATTTTGAACAATTACACACAATTTACACGAATTAAACATAAAAAAGTGATTTAGATCATCAGCTTTAGCGTAACTTTGTCTAGTTGGTGATGTATCAAATAATCTCTCACTCCATACTATCTCTTACATTACTTAGTTGCGAACCAAGACTGAGGTTGTAGTTCAGGTCGGCGGGCTTGAAAGTATAGACCTAAGTTAGGCGGACCGTGGACAAGTTACCACTGAGTTGTAGTATTAACTATAAACACTCTTCCAGGCAATAAAGAAACATCACTGTGTCATGCCAGGGGATACTACAATGGGAGCATTTGCCAAACATATGTGCAAGCGTTTTTGTGGGTTATGTCAGTAAGGTACGTTTAGAAAATCCTCAGAAATCATTTTCCATCTAGCTCGGTTTAGTCTTCTCTCTTCTGGATGTACCACAGGCAACACAAGAAAACATGTAAAATATACCTTTTTACCGATACGGCGGCCATCTTGAATTATGGGATGCCCAGCACGGGGTGCAAGTAGTAACCATTTTGCCATGAAAAACTACGAAAACCTAATTTAAAACAACGAATTTGTACAAAATTATACAACAATACACAACACATGTACTGATAGTAAGAACACTATGGTTAGAGTGAAATAGAAAAATAATATATTGACGCGACTCCACATGTACAGTTTTTGGGAGTTTTTGGGTCATTTGCACCCTGAGCATCCCATAATGTTTTAGCCAAAACAATAGAATCCAAAATCTTTATTTTGAGAGGGTAACATGCCTGTACTATCCGTTTCAATATATTAATCATGTCATTTTTAAAATTTGATTTAGCGATAAAATGATGAATTTCTTCCTACGTTTAGTATGAGATTTAGTCCTTTGTTCAATCGAATTTGTAGCTTTTGGATATTTTAATTGTAACATATGATATGTTTTTATCTTATGATTTAATTGTTATTATAGGAAGAGTAGGAGACATAGCGAGCATAACGATATGGATGGAAAAAGTCTAATTTCTCTATACCTTTTTTCCAGGCTTCAATGATGGAGAGTCGAAAGTCCAAGTACGGCGAACTGACATGTACATGACATGTACTGATACCGTATATATATTACCGAAGTTAAAAAAGGACACTCCAATGTTAAATTGAATAAAAGTGATTAAATAATTCGCACGACTTACGATTATTTTAAAAAGCCATTACAAGAAAAAGAAAGGAATACAAAATATTTATTTTACGTGATTGTCAAGCCTCAAACACGGTTTTCGAAAACAGAAGGCACAGTTATCTCTGTGTTGCTACAATATTCAAACGTACAATGTACCGTCAGGGGGGGGGGGGGGGGGGGGGATTTACTGTCTTGGACCTCATATTTTACAGTTGTCACTAATTCCTGAATCTGTGCCGGCGGATCGATGAAGTTCGGGACTTCGTCCAAGCCGGCCTCTAGTGATATGAAGCTCCAAGTCCCTAGCGAAATCACTTTGGAAAAATCCCGAGGGGGTTCTTCGTATATTCGACTGGTAGGGGTGATCGTCGAATTTTGTAGGGTTTGAATCGTCGATCCGGTATTTTGTACAGCTTTTTAAGAGCTCAAAGCTACAGATCTTCAGATAACCATTATTAGTATTTACCAAATCAGTGGATAGCAATTTTGGCGCGTTTTGATTGGCTCCCGTAACTCGGAATATCCTTGGCTATTCACTGTTTTGGGACGAGATTCAAAATGGCGTCTCGTTTTGCTACAGTCTCCGAATTTATTTGTTTAATAAAGTGCCATTTTTACCCAACTGATTTAGTATATACTAAAACAATTATTCCCCGAAGAGGAGGTGAGTAGTGGTGGATATTTACCGAGCCGCGACCTCAGACAAAACTTTTAGAAACAACTAATAATACAACGATACCTTCTTTGTGAAAAAGAGAAGAGAAGAGAAGAGAAGAGAAGAGAAGAGAAGAGAAGAGAAGAGAAGAGAAGAGAAGAGAAGAGAAGAGAAGAGAAGAGAAGAGAAGAGAAGAGAAGAGAAGAGAAGAGAAGAGAAGAGAGAAGAGAAGAAGAGAAGAGAAGAGAGAAGAGAGAGAGAGAAGGCTTATACAATAAACAGTGAAGTAAAACCATAACAAGAAACGAAACGTGAAAGGAAAGATAAAAGGAAATCAGACATATTAAGAGTGGATGCCAGTAAGGATCGAGACTAATTCTTCAACTCAAAAAATTCGAATTTAATTTTATTTCGCCATATCATTCCTTTCGATGACCTATTTTAGGGAAAAATACTAAAAAGTTCCAGCGATTTTTATTTTAGAGAGAAATTTCCAGTTTTTAAAAACCCGTCTGTCTACTTAATTTTTTTGGTTAATTAAAAGCCAACTTTGAACAGTCGGTGTGTATTCACCTCTAGAACTAGAACAATAGCATTAAGCACACTTAATAAACGTATCTTGGTCTTTTCTACTGTGTAATTTATTTTTCTGTAACTTCTGTAGTTATTTTTCAAATTTGGTTTTAAAAAGGTATACTGAGCGCCATGAACGGAACGTTGAAATATAGGCAATGTTTGAGGTACGAAAAAGGAATCTGACATAAATTTTTGATGAAAACGCTATGCCCCAGAAAAGCTTCACGTTTGCTCTATCAGTTTAGAAAGTTTCAAGCTTGGGAATTCAATGTAGCATTTTTGAGAAATAAAACTATTATGCTTGGGACTGCCAAAATTAGCATAATTTTTCGTCCTGTGGCGGACATTTTTGTCATCCAAACACAAAACCTAACGCCAAAACACGGCTATCTTGCATTTTTAGTTGATTGCTGCTGATGGAAAACAATGTTCGAATCAATAGGAATGATTTTCAACAATGTTTGTGTTTCGATAGTCGTAAATAACTCTCGCAAAAGTTAAAATTAGCATAGATGGTCGATCAGATAACAGCAAAATACGAATTTTGTTTAAACAACGTTTATACGAAATTCCACCCATTCAAGCAAGTATGAATTCTGTTTAGTATTATATTTTATGATTAAAACTATTATTTCATGCCGCAAAAATTTTATTCGAAGGGCAGTAGCGTGACTTGCAGCAGCTACATTGCGTTACATAATTGGCTTGTCAACAAAGTGGAGCATCGTGTCAAAATATCCGAACTCTTCATGATAAAGCGCCAGTTTGAACTAGAAATCAGTGCAATTGTTTGTAAATCTTATTTGGAGCAAACTCTAAGCATTTTAGAGTGAAGAACCACAATTTTCGGAAACGATATGCTAATTGTCACTATTTTAGGAGCTTATGTGGCTGAAATAGCTCAAATATGGTTGAAAATAATCTTATTAACTCCAAGATTGTTATCAGTTGGCAGCGATCAACTAAAAGTGCAAGATGTCGTGTTTTGGAATTAAGTTTTGTGTTTTTAACGACAAAAATGTCCGCCACAGGACGAAAATTATGCTAATTTTGGCAGTCCCAAGCCTAATAGTTTTATTTCTCAAAAATGCTACAATTGAATTCCCAAGCTGGAAACTTTCTAAATGAAAGAGCAAACGTGAAGTAGCAAAAACCAGACATCTCAAACATTCTATATTTCAAATTCAGTATACCTTTTTAAAACCAAAGAAAAACAACTACAGAAGTTACAGTAATTATTGACTGAAACGATTCGACTGAAATAGATCTGAAACACAACTGTTCAAATTTGCAAGTTCGAAAATCTACACGGAAATTTTCCACGAACTTTTTAGTACACCAGGGCTTGCATGTAATATTTGCAACTATAAAAACAACAACAACAATAGAGCCAGGTAAAACAGGAATTCTCTAGGTTACCTTTCATGCTCAGTCTTGTACATGCAATGCAGGCAGATATATCCGTTCACTAGCTGAGCAAAGTTCTTTATGGACCTGACCGATCGGGTAGTAATACTTACAGAACACCATGAATGATCAATGACAAGGTGCGGCCTCCAAATGTCAATCAATCTGTCAATATCAAGACAGGTTGGCTGTGATTGGCTAGTTTATCATCTGGTTAGAAAGTTACGTACACAAAATGTTTCCTCTATAAATACACCCTTTAAGCGCACGAGTTACAAATCATTCTGCGCTGGACAACAGAAACTAGAACTAGAACATTGGACTACTTTGGAATGAGGGAAGCAAGTTTCTATGCATGTGCAAAGGAATTACTAGGAGTTCGGGTCGGTATAAAATTCCGGTCCTGATTTCTATTAAATATGTTGCGCATGCGTGGCCGTTTCGAGTATCGTGCAATGTAGCGTTGTGTTGTGCCAGGGCGTCGTACAATGTAGCATGGCGTTGTACCAGAGCGTTCTTAGTATAACACAGCACTTCGTAAATCAGTGCTATTCCACTTTGAAAATAAAAATCCCACTTTAAATATCCCAAAAAATAAAAAATAAAAAAATAAAAATAAAAATCCTGCTATGCTTTAAATTGCAGAATATCGTGCAAGATATCTGTACACAATGACATTACGAACAACGACAGAATAAATCTGATTGTATAGAGTAACGCTATGATTTGTAAATACAACAATTTATAAAGAAAGAAAGTAAGAAACTACAGGAACTCTGACCATAAAACCACCATACGTATTGGTTTGGTTATTTAACAATGCGGTCAGACCACACTAGACTCATTACGCATTCTGTGTGGAAGTAGAGAAGGTATTGATTTATGTTTTTTTTTTCTTCAAAAACTATAGCCCCTCACATAATGACCTACAATTTTTGATAGAAAAACAAAGCCAAAGAGCACCGCTAAACTAGCACTTCCCTGACTAAAGTTAGTCTCGATCCAGCTGCCTCGATCAGACAGCACTGCGGTTGAGGACGGCGTCTGGAACCGAGTTTAACGACGGCGCTGAAAAACGGAATCAAATACAAAAGATAAAATAAATACAAAAGATAAAAGTACTAGTAAACTTCTACAGTGTGGACACTCGAACCGTGAACACCTCAAGTTTTTTTCGAACTTTTTTTTTCGAACTTTCTGATTACCTCATAGCCTCTTAAATGGAGCATTGAGTTGAAATACACTTAGTGATCAAAATAGAACATTTTTCTGATCAATTTGCTCAATCGATAATTTATTATTTGTGTTAGAAAAAAAACTAAGTGTTCACGGTTCGAGTGTCCATACTGTAATATTGAAGTGGAATAGTTAATCTGCATGCTTGGTTTATATTTCTAGTTTTATTTAATATTTGCAGGAGTCGAATGTGTTGCCGAAAATTAAAGATGATAACATTTAACAGTTGACTACATATTTTTCAGATTTCTTCGAGTTTCTAGTAAATGTTTTGATAGACTCCGCTGACATACTGCGGGCGCAGTGGTCGTGATTGCTAAACGATTAAAACAATTTTCTGAGTTAAATTTAGGTTGTTTATGACTTTACTTCTGGTAATTTCACACTTGGTTAACCGCCTTGACCTACAGCATCACCAACTATAATTTGTGGCACAACTCGCTGAATAAAAATGCTGCAAACTAGCACGTTTTGACCTAATTTCGAGTCTGGTGGCAGACAATTTGTTATGCCGGGTTTAGTCATAATCAAAAGATCACCCACTAAATATTTGCACCGATCGCTTCTCCGATTTGTGGTTTCGCCCTTCCACGGAAGTTCAGTTTCAGTATCAGTCAAGATATAAATGAAACTATGAAACTAGTTTAAAAAAAACAGGAATGCACTTTATATTCTAACAAGAAAATATACCACTGAAGAATA
Organism: Actinostola sp. cb2023; assembly: GCA_033675265.1. Classification (NCBI taxonomy): domain Eukaryota; kingdom Metazoa; phylum Cnidaria; class Anthozoa; order Actiniaria; family Actinostolidae; genus Actinostola; species Actinostola sp. cb2023. The sequence continues at coordinate 366,480 of JAUJYZ010000132.1, forward strand.
GCTATGATATTAGTGGATATTAGTGGATTAGTGGATTTAAAAGTTCCCGTTTATCAGCCACTCTAGACGAAACCGACAAAAACATATTATGTGGCGGGAAACGAGTGCTCTGCAAATAAAAAAGAACTCACAGAGACTGAGTAAAGACCAGTACTGATAGTGTAACTAGAGTATGTTGCTACAGATATACAAACTTTATAAGAAGGACGTCAAATAGCGCGTTAAAACGCAGTCAAAAATACAAACGTATTTTGAATTCCATTCATGCATGATGAGTCTGTAATCAGTTCCTTTTTATGGTTCGGTCGTGTTGCTGGTTTTGTGCTTCAACGATGTGGTCAGATGCTATACACAATCTAAAATACTCATTACGCCTGCATTCTCTATGATGACAAATATTGGAAACATTACTGGTTTTGCTTTAATTAGTTCACGAAATAGTTTCCTTGAACTTAAACCTTTGCTAATTTTCAGTATTTTATACTGTTAATATTTTGTTAGATCTGTTATCCAAAAAAAGATATGTTTTTGAGGCATAGTTTTAACAGTATATACTGACTGAGAGCCGTCTTCGCAATAACTAAAGAAAACACGTGGAGTATTGTAGAGTATATTTTTAAAGAGAAGACGAAATAGACTATATATATACTTGATGTTTTGCGCAGAGAGTGTTTCTCGCAATTTTTTAAAGGATATGTTCTGACTGGAGACAGCTGGTGCTTAAAATCAAAAACTTTCGAAGATTTTGAAGAAACTAATGACGTCTAACGTACCGAATATTTGCAGATCATTATGATCCATTGACAAATATTCTAGACTTTAATCGGTGTGTACTTTTCCTTTTACCGATAACCACAAGACACAATTTAAGTTGCTGGTTAAGAGAGATACTTATGACTTTATGTACAGCCGCTGTTTCGGGCTCGGTGGTTGACCAAATAATCAATATTTTAAACGCAATCAAATCTCGCTGAGCCGTATTGAATTGCCATTTCTGAAATCATTTTATTCAATTCTCTACTTTCTCATAGCACATAATGCTTTGCGCCTTGGGGCGTAATACAAAAGAAAATGGGAGCTTTCTGTCAACCATGTAATTATGCAACACCATTTTCTTTTGTATTACCCCTCAAGGCGCAAAGCCGATTATGTGCTGTGAGAAAGTAGGAGAATGTACTTTGTAAATATCACCGGGTTGTCGTGGCTAACCAGCATTCCCATAATGATGGAAAATGCGGTACAGAACGATTCTCAAGACTTCACAGATGTAGCCATCTGTGTCATCCTCACACTGTATATATATGACAGCGATTACGAGTGTTATACTACAGTTGATAAACCATCCACCAAGGCTACAACCAGTTCTCAGCATCAAAATGGCTTCTCTTCGTCTCTTGGTTGTTTTTATGATCGGTGCTATTCTTTTGTGCCAAGTCAGCGCAGATTCACTGCTGGATGATATCTTGGCAGAAAATGGTAACGTTGTTTTACAAACATTTTATTTGACATGAAATTAGATCGTATTTCTTATCATCTTTCCCGTTCCTTCGTTATTGCCATTTTTCACCAATTATTGATGACGCTCCTGACCACATGTAGCCCAACTATATCATTTGCGGCTTGTCAAAAACCAAAAATATATGCGCGCGTCTTTTTCATTAGGTTCTTTTGCATGTGGTAGAGCGCGCGTGATATATTATATTGGGCTCCCTGTGGTAGAGCGCGGGATATATTATATTGGGCTCCCTGTGGTAGAGCGCGGGATATATTATATTGGGCTCCCTGTGGTAGAGCTCGCGGGATATGTTATATTGGGCTTCCTGTGGTAGAGCGCGCAGAATATATTATCAGTTGCATAAAAATCCTTGATAGTCTATTTGTACTCAGTTTCTCGTGGTTTCTCTTCTTTACAGAGTTGACAGACCAGGATCCTGGTAGGTGTCTAAATTGTTTTATTGGATGTTTTTGTGTATATATATTGTGTTTGAGCCTCTGATTTAGACGAGATCAAAATCGATCCTTGGAGTGCACGTTACGCCATAGCCGCCAATTGGTTCCCTAATACAAATCATTCCTCATTAGCTTCTCTTGTTGGTTCATCCAACATGGCGGCTGCATCATTAGGGTTTCCGGCCACGTGGTCGCACACCAATCATATGTAATGTACACGGTGTACGAAACATGCGCGTACAAGACAGGGGAACCGTTTACGATCGATAACCGTAATAACTTTATTCATCAAGCGATTTGTTTCCAAGGATCACGTGACAGTAAAACGTTTTTCAGAATGACTGTATAAAGCTAATATAAATACCATTGAACTAATGTTGTATTTATTTACTTATTTTAAAGGCTGCAAGGACAGATTCAAGTCCAACATTTGCGGAAGGGTAAGAAAATAAACTCATTCTTCTAAGATGTACAACACCAGCAAAATGATGCAAGACTGACGACAAAAACTGTTATTTATGTTGTATAGAATTTACACATGTAGGCTAGATCATTATGACGTGACGTTAATACAGTTATTATTATTATTATTATTAAGGATGCTCATTTTAATGATGCTACTGGCAGTTTTACTACAATTATTGTAGTCAATAGTCGGTTTTTGTGTAGATATTCGTGTAAATATAAAATCACTAGCTGGATAGATTAATTGAGATGATATGATGCTGTTGACTTTCACATATTGTATAATTATGAAAATATCATCCATTATAGATCATAACTAAAAAGCACTGCACGATGCCAAAAAGAAAACGAATGGGATCTTTTGCTCGTGGGAACTGCAAAGCCTATTGTGGTTTCTGTTAAGGTAACACCTTGTAGTTGTCAATCAAGTGATGTGGAAGTAACACTTTTGAATATTAAATCTCATTTCATTCTCTTTTGTCCAATAGTTCGTTGGTGAATGATGAATGCATGGTGACGGTAAAGACCCTGGCTTATGACACAAATAGCAGTTAAATAGACTAATGTAATCAACAAATGAGAATTAATAAAAGATAGATGAGCATGAAACAGTGTTGTATTGATATATACATCTTCTTAATAGTCTTCTCGATCCTTTAACTAATCCTAGCTCGATCCCAGGCCACACGTACTAGACGAAAGTATATACAGTCATTCTCAAAAAGGTTGTCCAGATGAAAAGACTGCAATACTACAATAAAGTCACGTGATTCATTATGTTTTCAATTCCCTCAGTTTCGTGGAATTTCAATTTGAGATGCAAAAGTACACGGCATTGTGAGAACTGAATGTAATGCCGCTGGTATCAACTCGCAGTTCTGTGTACAGAAATTGAAAACATAATGAATCACATGACTTTATTGTAGTATTGTAGTCTTTTCATCTGGACAACCTTTTTGAGAATGACTGTATCAAATATAATGTTACAAGTGACTGCATGCAACCTGCCTAGTTGTTATCGTCGCATTCAGACTCTCTTTCGGCCATGCGATGAATAACAGTTTTCATGCAAAACATCTTTCTTAGCTGGTCACGAAAGTAGGTGTTTTTGAATCCATAAATCAAGGGATTTGTCACGCAACTCAAACTCATTAGTAGCGCTGCTCCAAGATCAACGTGACTCGGTATTTCCCGCTTTGTCCCCGCTACGCGTAAGAAATGCAAAACAGAAACTGGGATCCACGTGATTATGTACACGCCCACTAGGAGTAGCATTGTAGAACCAACTTTGATCTGGAACGAAACAATATTATTATTATTATTATTATTATTATTATTATTATTATTATTAATATTATTATTATTATTATTATTATTATTATTATTATTATTATTATTATTATTATTATTATTATTATTATTATTATTATTATCACTATTATTACAAAATCTTTAGACATTTGAGGCATCAATTAGCCATTCCGAGGTTGCGGAAGGGACTGGGACCGAGAGTAGAACTATTAATTTGATTAAAAAATGAACCCCATCACAAGAAAGATCACACCAAAGTTAGTATAAGTTTACCAAGTTTGAGAGTGTTTGGATCAATACTAACTGAATAGCAAGCTTTCAAAAAATCATAACAATAAGAGAGAATGTATGGTTTTGGGGGACACCGTCTCTAAGGCCCATACATTCTCTCTTATTTTTGCGACTTTTAAATGCCTGTAATTCTGTTAGTATTCACCCAAACATGCTCAAACTCGGTAAACTTACTAATTTCAATGTTATCTTTCTTGTGATGTGGTTCATTTTGTTATTACATTAATTTTTGCACTCGGACCCAGTCCTTTCCGCAACTTCGGAATGGCTAATATGTTATGTTTTTCTTGGCGCCACACAGTACCAAAACATTTTTCTTTGTTTCGCTTCCTAAATGATTCGGAACCATATGAGTACGTAGCCGTAGTATATCCCCCACCAATTTTACTACCCTTTCCCCAAACTCTACTCCTCCCACTCCGAGAGGCGAAAAAAAATCGGCAGGATATAGTTAATTTGTAAAGTTAATTTTCAAACCTATTTTTAAAACTAATTTGTAAAGCTAATTTGTAAAGCTAATTTGTAAAGCTAATTTGTAAAGCTAATTTGTAAAGCTAATTTGTAAAGCTAATTTGTAAAGCTAATTTGTAAAGCTAATTTGTAAAGCTAATTTGTAAAGCTAATTTTTATCGAAACAGGAAAAGACTGATTTTTCATTTTCTCAATCACTTTAGACCACTTCCAGTAATTAAGAAAAACAATATTGCAAAATTTCTGTCAGATTTGCCAAAACCAAAGTCTAATTAATGCCCGAGTTAAAATGTTATCAGTGAACTGATGGAAGTGCATTTTTCCATTGTGAACCTACCCAAGTGACAATTATACTGAAGACTGTACTTAAGAATCTGTCAAGAATAATACTTACTTCCCTTTGGCTGAGCTTTCGTTTCGTTGAGTGGTTGGGAGGGACAGTCGGTGAGATATTGCCTATTGTTTACTGTAACTCTTTCTTTACTGTGTTTTATGGCAATATAAACTCGGATATAACACCATATCGTCACAGAAAATGGCGCACCGATTAGAATCAAAACCAGGATACTAAGAATTAAGTGTAAGAATTAGAGCTCCCATAAGCGATGAAACATGTTGCCCTTGAGGCGTTGAATCCGTACATTCCTAATCCCAGCAACGGTGGAAACGCAGTTACAATTCCAATGCTCCACAAGCCACCAACCATGTACCGTGTGTTCCTTCGACTGAAAATTTGCTTGCTCTTGTTTGGCTTCACGATAAGAAAATATCTGTTAATACTTATTAGTGTGACACAGAGTAGCGAGCTCGATAGAAACACCAATGTGTAAAAACCATTGATTTGGCAAAAAAGATCGTCACCAATCCATCTTCTCGTCGTCAACACAGCACAGGACACAGATAGAGAAAACACAATTCGAAGAAGATCGGAAACCGAAAGATTGACGATTAGAAGATTCGGAACAGTCCAGAGATTTCGGGTCTTGTAAACTACGAAACAAAGGATAAAGTTTCCTAGAAGACCAAGGGCGATTAGAAGAACAAGTGAAGTAACTTGAACGATCCGCAGAGTAATGGAAACTTGTGGAAGACGAAGACCTCCCCCCTCCCCCCTCCTATCTCTTTACTACGACCCCATGAAGCGCAGCTATCCCTACCACCCCACCCCACCCTCCTACGAACCAAAGCACTACACACAACCCTTCCCCTGTATGCACACATATCCCTGGCCTAACATACAAAACATGGGCTTAAACCACACCCTCCCCCCTCCCCCCTCCTATCTCTTTACCACGACTCCATGAAGCGCAGCTATCCCTACCACCCACCCCACCCCACCCTCCTACGAACCAAAGCACTATACACAACCCTTCCCCTGTATGCACACATATCCCTGGCCTACCATACAAAACATGCGCTTAAACCACACCCTCCCCCCTCCCTCCTCCTATCTCTTTACCACGACTCCATGAAGCGCAGCTATCCCTACCACTCCACCCCACCCCACCCTCCTACGAACCAAAGCACTACACACAACCCTTCCCCTGTATGCACACATATCCCTGGCCTAAAATACAAAACATGCGCTTAAACCACACCCTCCCCCCTCCCCCTCCTATCTCTTTACCACGACTCCATGAAGCGCAGCTATCCCTACCACCCCACCCCACCCTCCTACGAACCAAAGCACTACACACCCTTCCCGTGTAAATGTTAAGGGAGGCTCTTGTAGGCTGGTATCAGGTCTTTATTCAAGCTCTGGCTGGCTAGGACTAATTACAAGTTGAGGTGCGGTCACCTTTATAGTGACGCACTAATTGTCTATCATTATATCAATGTCAGTTTGATCTAGGTTTGTGATTGGCTATATACTATGTGGTTCTAGATTACAATTATCAAATACGCAGCTAAGTCGTACAAGTAATCTAAAGATTCTATATAGTTAACTTCTGCAACACTGCAACAAAGTTATACTGCTGGATAGTGAAAATTATAAGTTATCTGATTGTGTCTAAACATTGTAAGTGGAAAATAGGAATAAGAAGTTCTGACGAAGTATCGTGTCTTGGGGTGTGGTAGATAATTGTGTGGGGACTATGCCAAAATAGGAGGAGACTAAATGATAAGAAAATAAGAAATTGCATGATCTGGAATACAATCTGGTTCTAGAGAAAATGGAACTAAAGTCTTAATGGTATTGACTTAGCTTATCTAGAAGTGTTTTGAGAATATACAGCAATTAATAGTATCGGTTAAATCAGTGATTCTGTTGTGTAACATATGCACACATATACCTGGCCTAACATACAAAACATGCGCTTAAACCACACCCTCCCCCCTCCCTCCTATCTCTTTACCACGACTCCATGAAGCGCAGCTATCTCTAACCCCACCCCCACCCCACCCTCCTACGAACCAAAGCACTACACACCCTTCCCTTGTATGCACACATATGCCTGGCCTAACATACAAAACATGCGCTTAAACCTATTGCAAAATTAGTTGATTATTCCGTTTTGTTAGCCAAACAAATCAATGAGAAATTCTGGAGGAACCTGTTTTCTTGGGAGGAACCGAGTCAGTTATGCCGTTTCAGTTCCAACTATAGTTGATTATTTGTTTTTGTTTTTGCTTGTTTGCTTGTTTCTGCGTATTTGTTTGTTTGTTTTTGATAGCGAATTATATCAAGTGCTGCCCTACCAAATTAAAGCTTTAGTGTCTTTCTGGAATAAAACTGACGTGATTAATTAGAGAAATGATTGTCATCGTACTGATCCAATACATCTAATTAAATGCATAATATGCACTAATTATATCTCCCTGCGATCTCATATCTTCTTTTTCCAAACAAAAACGCGTCAGATGACAAATGATGCCTATTGTTCAAGTGGTATTTTAGTTTCTTTAATTTTAGTTGCCATAACTACAACCTATACTTTCTCTTCAGTTCTGTTGCATCGCGTATGACTCAGCTGTGCGGCTTGTTACTGCAAGCTTTGTCAGCACCACAGTTACTAATTACAAGATTCTTTCAAGCAATCTAAGTAACGAGTTCTTATGTGGTGACTTCAATCAAAACTAACGACAACTCTCTATTAAAACCAACAGCACAAAATAAATCTACGTCGGTTGTCAGGGTTGTCTATTAAATAACCGACTTTGTGTAAATATGCGTTTTTTCGTGTAATGAAATACCACTTTTGACTGATGATTAACACAAAGCCAGGTGATTCTTTCAATCTTTCGGAAACACCGTGTATGTGTATTTTGATTTTAAAGAGTCAAGTACGCGCGCGGTGGTGTTACAAGTCGTTCACGGAACTAAATACGACAAACCAACGTACAACTGACTGCACACCGTGATTCTAGCAAACTAGAGCTAACTAATTAGCTTAGTAGTATCTGGACATAAATATCTCTTTATACTGATAACAAATCTCCCCTCACTGATCAGCTGATTGCAGCCGCAGAACTCGACATCCAACTTTAAAAGATAACACAGCAAATTTCCATAACGTACCGTTCTCAACTCAGTCGGGCACTGAAAAGCTGAAACGGTGTCACATCTGGATTCACACAGATAAAGGTACCGTAAGGAGTTTTCATCCTGACTGATTGGATTCTACTTTCTGCCGATATTTTCTTGAAGTAAACATTGGAGGATCTTCGCGGAAGCCATCGGAAACGCAAACATTATCTTTTGGCGTTTTTCAAAATCCGTTTTTCGACCATACAATTAATGCAAAATTGAACGGCAAAAAACTGACGAACACCTTCAGTCATTGAAAGAAGCTGGAAGACAACAAGGAGCTTATGTTTCTATCGCTCGATAAAACGACTAAGAGTACTACAAAGTACAGGTTATTAATAGACGCTTTCTGAGAACAATTACAGACCGATAAACTGAATGGTAAGAAATGATGTCCACCGACAATAATACCGACGCCGATGGTCTTCATCTTCCACAAGTTTCCATTACTCTGCGGATCGTTCAAGTTACTTCACTTGTTCTTCTAATCGCCCTTGGTCTTCTAGGAAACTTTATCCTTTGTTTCGTAGTTTACAAGACCCGAAATCTCTGGACTGTTCCGAATCTTCTAATCGTCAATCTTTCGGTTTCCGATCTTCTTCGAATTGTGTTTTCTCTATCTGTGTCCTGTGCTGTGTTGACGACGAGAAGATGGATTGGTGACGATCTTTTTTGCCAAATCAATGGTTTTTACACATTGGTGTTTCTATCGAGCTCGCTACTCTGTGTCACACTAATAAGTATTAACAGATATTTTCTTATCGTGAAGCCAAACAAGAGCAAGCAAATTTTCAGTCGAAGGAACACACGGTACATGGTTGGTGGCTTGTGGAGCATTGGAATTGTAACTGCGTTTCCACCGTTGCTGGGATTGGGAATGTACGGATTCAACGCCTCAAGGGCAACATGTTTCATCGCTTATGGGAGCTCTAATTCTTACACGAGTATCCTGGTTTTGATTCTAATCGGTGCGCCATTTTCTGTGACGATATGGTGTTATATCCGAGTTTATATTGCCATAAAACACAGTAAAGAAAGAGTTACAGTAAACAATATCTCACCGACAGTCCCTCGCAACCACTCGACGAAACGAAAGCTCAGCCAAAGGGAAGTAAGTATTATTCTTGACAGATTCTTAAGTACAGTCTTCAGTATAATTGTCACTTGGGTAGGTTCACAATGGAAAAATGCACTTCCATCAGTTCACTGATAACATTTTAACTCGGGCATTAATTAGACTTTGGATTTGGCAAATGGGACAGAAATTTTGCAATATTGTTTTTCTTAATTACTGGAAGTGGTCTAAAGTGATCGAGAAAATGAAAAATCAGTCTTTTCCTGTTTCGATAAAAATTAGCTTTACAAATTAGCTTTACAAATTAGCTTTACAAATTAGCTTTACAAATTAGCTTTGAAAATTAGCTTTAAAAATTAACTTTAAAAATTAATTATATCCTGTTCGATTTTTTTTCGCTTCTCGGAGTGGGAGGAGTAGAGTCTGCGGAAAGGTTAGTAAAATTGGTGGGGGATATACTACGGCTACGTACTCATATGGTTCCGAATTATTTAGGAAGCGAAACAAAGAAAAATGTTTTGGTACTGTGTGGAGCCAAGAAAAACATAGCATATTGATGCCTCAAATGTCTAAAGATTTTGTAATAATAACAATAATAATAATAATAATAATAATAATAATAATAATAATAATAATAATAATAATAATAATAATAATAATAATAATAATAATAATAATAATAATAATAATAATAATAATAATAATAATAATAATAATAATAATAATAATAAACAATAATAATAATAATACATAACAAAATAAAACTAAGCGAAATTATACGACGTTTCGGCGTCACAGACGCCAGATCAAAGTTGTTTCGTTCTACAAAGTTGGTTCTACAATGCTACTCCTAGTGGGCGTGTACATAATCACGTGGATCCCAGTTTCTGTTTTGCATTTCTTACGCGTGGCAGGGACAAAGCGGGAAATACCGAGTCACGTTGATCTTGGAGCAGCGCTACTAATGAGTTTGAGTTGCGTAACAAATCCCTTGATTTATGGATTCAAAAACACCTACTTTCGTGACCAGCTAAGAAAGATGTTTTGCATGAAAACTGTTATTCATCGCATGGCCGAAAGAGAGTCTGAATGCGACGATAACAACTAGGCAGGTTGCATGCAGTCACTTGTAACATTATATTTGATACAGTCATTCTCAAAAAGGTTGTCCAGATGAAAAGACTACAATACTACAATAAAGTCATGTGATTCATTATGTTTTCAATTTCTGTACACAGAACTGCGTGTTGATACCAGCGCCATTACATTCAGTTCTCACAATGCTGTGTACTTTTACATCTCAAATTGAAATTCCACGAAACTGAGGAAATTGAAAACATAATGAATCACGTGACTTTATTGTAGTATTGCAGTCTTTTCATCTGGACAACATTTTTGAGAATGACTGTATATACTTTCGTCTATAGTACGTGTGGCCCGGGATCGAGCTAGGATTAGCTAAAGGATCGAGAAGACTATTAAGAAGATGTATATATCAATACAACACTGTTTCATGCTCATCTATCTTTTATTAATTCTCATTTGTTGATTACATTAGTCTATTTAACTGCTATTTGTGTCATAAGCCAGGGTCTTTACCGTCACCATGCATTCATCATTCACCAACGAACTATTGGAAAAAAGAGAATGAAATGAGATTTAATATTCAAAAGTGTTACTTCCACATCACTTGATTGACAACTACAAGGTGTTACCTTAACAGAAACCACAATAGGCTTTGCAGTTCCCGCGAGCAAAAGACCCCATTCGTTTTCTTTTTGGCATCGTGCAGTGCTTTTTAGTTATGATCTATAATGGATGATATTTTCATAATTATACAATATGTGAAAGTCAACAGCATCATATCATCTCAATTAATCTATCCAGCTAGTGATTTTATATTTACACGAATATCTACACAAAAACCGACTATAGACTACAATAATTGTTAAAACTGCAAGTAACATCATTAAAATGAGCATCCTTAATAATAATAATAATAATAGTAACAATAATAATAATAATAACTTTATTAACGTGTCATAATGATCTAGCCTACATGTGTAAACTAATGAGGGACACCTATCAACATCCATTCTATACAACATAAATAACAGTTTTTGTCGTCAGTCTTGCATCATTTTGCTGGTGTTGTACATCTTAGAAGAGTGATATTTTCTTACCCTTCCACAAATGTTGGACTTGAATCTGTCCTTGCAGCCTTTAAAATAAGTAAGCAATTAAAATACAACATAAGTTCCATGCAGAAGTACATATGTACTTCTGGTTCAATGGTATTTATATTATCTTTATACAGTCATTCTGAAAAACGTTTTACTGTCACGTGACCCTTGGAAACAAATCGCTTGATGAATAAAGTTATTACGGTTATCGATCGTAAACGGTTCCCCTGTCTTGTACGCGCATGTTTCGTACACCGTGTACATTACATATGCTTGGTGTGCGACCACGTGGCCGGAAACCCTAAAGATGCAGCCGCCATGTTGGATGAACCAACAAGAGAAGCTAATGAGGAATGATTTGTATTAGGGAACCAATATGGCGGCTATGGCGTAACGTGCACTCCAAGGATCGATTTTGATCTCCTTTAAATCAGAGGCTCAAACACAATTACACAAAAACATCCAATAAAACAATTTAGACACCTACCAGGATCCTGGTCTGTCAACTCTGTAAAGAGAAACCACGAGAAACTGAGTACAAATAGACTATCAAGGATTTTTATGCAACTGATAATATATTCTGCGCGCTCTACCACAGGGAGCCCAATATAATATATCACGCGCTCTACCACAGGGAGCCCAATATAATATATCACGCGCTCTACCACAGGGAGCCCAATATAATAATATATCACGCGCGCTCTACCACAGGGAGCCCAATATAATATATCACGCGCGCTCTACCACAGGGAGCCCAATATAATATATCACGCGCGCTTTACTGACAGGGAGCCTAATATAATATATCACGCGCGCTCTACCACAGGGAGCCCAATATAATATATCCCGCGCACTCTACCACAGGGAGCCCAATGTAATATATCCCGTGCGCACTACCACAATCAAAAAGACGCGAGCATATATTTTTGGTTTTGACAAGCCGCAAATGATATAGTTGGGCTACCTGTGGTCAGGAGCGTCATCAATAATTGGTGAAAAATGGCAATAACGAAGGAACGGGAAAGATGATAAGAAATACGATCTAATTTCATGTCAAATAAATTGTTTGTAAAACAACGTTACCATTTTCTGCCAAGATATCATCCAGCAGTGAATCTGCGCTGACTTGGCACAAAAGAATAGCACCGATCATAAAAACAACCAAGAGACGAAGAGAAGCCATTTTGATGCTGAGAACTGGTTGTAGCCTTGGTGGATGGTTTATCAACTGTAGTATAACACTCGTAATCGCTGCCATATATATACTGTGTGAGGATGACACAGATGGCTACATCTGTGAAGTCTTGAGTATCGTTCTGTACCGCATTTTGCATCATTATGGGAACGCTGGTTAGCCACGACGACACGGTGATATTTACAAAGTACATTCTCTATTTTCTCATAGCACATAATGCTTTGCGCCTTGAGGGGTAATGCAAAAGAAAATGGTGTTACATAATTACATGACAGAAAGCTCCCATTTTCTTTTGTATTACCCCCCAAGGTGCAAAGCATTATGTGTTATGAGAAAGTAGAGAATTGAATAAAATGATTTCAGAAATCAATTCAAATTCTCAGCGAGATTTTGTGATTGCGTTTAAAATATTGATTATATTTGGTCAACCACCGAGCCCGAAACAGCGGCTGTACATAAAGTCATAAGTATCTCTCTTAACCAGCAACTTGAATTGTGTCTTGTGGTACAGATAGAAAGTTAAAAATGAAAGGAAATGTGGGTGGGGGGGAAAGATTAACAAATTAAATTATATATATAAATAAATAATAGGGAGTTTTTATGGGTGGCAAATGCAATACAATCCATACATATTGAAAGCAGGAGACGAGGGAAGAAGAAAGTAAAAAATAAAAATTAAATTTAAATAAAAATAGAAAATAAAATAAAGGGTACAGAAATTAAAAGAAAAAGAAAAGAAAAAAAAATGAATGAAGAATGAAATGAAAAATATGAAAATAAAGTGAAAATATAAATATTTGGTATACAAAATGGTGAATAAATAAAGGGAGGTATAAAAGTAGGTTGAGGGGAGGGGAGGGTGGCGAAGTAGGGAGGGGAGGGAGGGGAGATGGTGGTGGACAGCATAAAAAGAATGACCATGGAGAAGGGATAGAACGTATAGAGTGAAGGAATAGATAACAAGCAAATAAAAAATAAATAACAGACAAAACCGAACGCAATTGATGACGCCAGCAACGTTGCGAACGACGCGCGAAAGAACAAACAACGG
>JAUJYZ010000132.1:385000-407500 GCA_033675265.1 Actinostola sp. cb2023
AATACGGAGTTTTCAGCGTATATATCATTATGAACAATCTGGACTTCAGTTGTCACTTCATTTTTGACATTTCTTTAGGGTCTGAGCTATACTAAATCCGTTTAAGAGCGTATCACGCCCCAGAACTCGTACTAGTAGGTAATTTATCCAGCGGGTTGTTTCGGCCGGTGACTTCGGAGCGCGGACAAAAACCGCTGGATCCTCGAGCATGGCCTAGGATCCGACTGTTCCCTCCCTCTAGATCTTTGACTACTAAGCTGATTGGTGTAAGCCCGGTTAGCGCGGATGGGGCCGAAATCTTCATCCTATACGTAACATACGGTGACTCAGCATAATGTCTGGGAGTATGGGCCTTTTTTGGATAAATTACCGGCATTCATCTCTTTTGAACCTGGGGGTCTAGTTTTTTTTTCATTCTTTCTTTCTTTGTTTTGTTCTTGTTTTTTTTTTGTTAAAAATAAAATTAATTATAAACGGGCTCCTGTTATAAATGATTTTGCTTTGTCTTTTGAGTAATAAAATCAAAGGATTCAACACAATCATGAATACAAAACCTCCTTTTAGTCAATTTTTCATCTATGATCAATTTGAATGGCTTCTTCTTTCTTTTTTTCTTTTTCGAGTAGTGCACGTCCTGGGACTATCAGGGAGTATGGCGTGGAAAAAGACGCGAGGGGAGGGCATGTTCCTGATCTTTCTCCGTAGTCAACGGTAGTCACTGATCCGGGCCACTGATGAGTTCATGGTGAAGTACTGAACCTTTCGCCAAGATATTTATAAGATTTGTAAAGAAAAGGGGACTTTCCCTTTTGTTCTTGGTCTTGAACGCGAGAAACATTATCAAGTTGCTCCATAAAATTAGACTAAATCATTTCGCTCCCAAGTTGTTGCTAATAGCAACAATGGTACCGAGCCCCCTTAATTTTGTCAGTGCAGTATCACGGAAGGCGGCAGAAGGATGATTTTTGTGCATGAACTCTTCTGTTTTGAAAACGAAATCACTTTTTACAGCTCTATAAAGGAGTGTCACTGAGATATCTTGATGCTGTCCTGTCTAACAAGGCATGAATAACATAGGCTTGAGCGCTGAAGATAGCAATACAACTTTTGTTCCGTTGTCAGACAAATACTGCTATGAACGAAACCTGACCAACAGCTTCGCTCACTACAACGATATCGATGGAGGAGTGCCGCAGATCTTTGGTCTTAACTGCTTGGGATGGCTGGTATGTAAAGAACGACATATTCCTTGATTCTATAAGTCCTATAGATCATATTTCTCGAGTAGTTTGTGGATATTCATAATGCAGTGACCGCCTTTCTTGGTCGGCGTTGAACGAAGCACTGTGTTTACAAAACCAAATCGTATCAAAATATCAATTTTGCAAGGTGTTCAAATTTGTCAACCTTGCTGTTAATCCTAGTTTACCTTTCCTCGGATAGAAAGCCTTTCAGAATTGTAGTGCTGAGGAATATATGATTTTATACTATAATTTAAAGCGATGTATGGCATGAAGCCCTACTATGCAAATTATGGCACTCCATCTGCCTCAACTTCAAATAAGCGTCCAAATGTCCCGAATTGTTTGATATTGCTGCCTCTTTTGTCGAGAATTTAGAGCATCTGGACCAGCAAAATTGAAAAATACAACACGATTTTTGTGTGGAAATCATGATCGAGACAGAACTGGAACAGAATGATTCAGTGATTGATATTTGCCACTGATCAAAGCAAAACGGAGACTCAATTTTTTTTCTCGTTTTAATTAATGTAATTGTAAACTCACTCCATTTTGGTACAAGTTTGATGTGTATAGTTTATATATTATTATTATTTACTGGTTGAATGATTCGGTATTGTCATTGGTAGTCTTTCGTTCAAAGGAAAATATTTTCGTTGACAGGTGGTCTGAACGCCTCAAGCCATACATTTATACTCCTCAAACCATATCAAATACCTTACAACAAGATCCTTTCAAGTCAAAAAACCTCAAACATAAATTGCTGCCTTGTGGATGTAGGGGAATACATTTTATTCCATCAAAAAATAATCATTTAATTGAATATTTTGTTGCCAATATTATATTATGGTTTCCTTTGTTTTGTACAATGGGGAATGTAAGCTTTGTTATGTTGCCAGATATATATATATATATATATAGATTTATAGATATAGATATATCTAGATAGATTTAGGTGTACTGCAATGCACTTGTTGTACTGTAATTCAATTTGAGAAGCTAAATTGCAAGATCGAGCATTGTGGAGTACTCAATCTCATGACAGTCTGCTACATTGTAGTTGTTGATCACACTAGATAAAACATGTAACCATTGGAGGTTAGAGAGTAATTTGGACTGAGAAAAGAAACAACCTTTATTTGGAAGATTGTACAAATGGCAGTGCTGTGGTTTATGTATTACATGTACATAATGTACATAATGTAATCTATAGAGGTTATTTACTGGTTGGGAGGTCCGGATAGGGAAAAACTGTGCCCCAGGTCTTGAGTATACGGACCGAGTCTGCCAAGGTCTGTTTTCAAGGCCGAGGAAACAGTTATTCCTTATCCAGACCGACCAAGGCCAGTAAATAACTTATTTTTTAATTTTTTTCCTTTGTGTTATTTTTCACCAACTGCCAGCCATGACTACTCAAAACGTGAACTGCAAAAACAAAAAAAAAAAAAAAGCAAAAAAAAGCACACAACAAACAAAACAAAAAAGAAAGAAACCATTTTTTTACTTCAAATTGTGTTTGAAGGGCAGTCCGGTATGCTACAATGTAGGATACCGGACCGTGGTCAGATATAGAAAATTCTGCCCGCTTCAACAACCAATTAGAGCGTGCAATTTCTTAGTATACCGGACGGGGGGAAATAAATGTAAGTTATTGTCACTCAAAAACATAAATGCAATAACTAGGTTAGCAATGACATACATGTAACTTGTACATTATTTGCTTATTCCAGTTAATCATATTGTTGTTCTGTATTATTCGACGATTGGCGTGGGACTATGGAAGGCTGGCGGTTGTACAGACAGAAGATCAAGGGTAAGTTGAAGATATTCACTCATTTATAAATGCAATCAAGATTTCAAAATCAATGCAAAAATCAGTGAATTATTAATATTATGCAGCTATAAAACACATGATTTTTGAATATATTGTTTCAATATTCAGTACATTGGTCTGATTTATTATTATTTAATATTCTTTATTTCAAGATGGACATCAGTCTTCTATGGTTTGAAAACAAATGGCGACCCCAAAGAAGGATCTATCCAGGACAAGCCTACTATCACATTTCCTGAAGTAAAACACAAGGTAGAATTTACAGTACATTTTCTCAAAATATATCATTTAATTTTTTCTATTATTGTCTGATAAATACTAAATAAAAGGTACTTCCATTTGACCTGAACATCTGGTAATCCTGCTGATTTTAGTAACTGCCATCTTGCATTAATGAAGAATTTTAACTGAATGAATAAATAGGGATGTCGAATGGTCCCCGCAAAAAGTCTGAGTCTCGCAAAAATTTCCGTCAAAAAAACAAAGGAAATCGATAAAAAGGCATCTCGGGTTCACAAAAATATGCCTTGTCTCGGAGTCTCGCAAAGTCTCGCTTTGACCATTCGATACCCCTAATAAATCAAGCTTACTGGTTTATCCACTGGTACCTTGCATTCTTGAAATCAGTGGACAGGTGGTACATCGAGTTAAATGGAGGCCATCGTAAGATGTCTAAAGAAAGCCTTGTGCATTAACATTAGGCCCATTTACGCGCAATGTTACTATTAATGTAAGCCATGGCTTAGCTAAGCCTAGGGGTCCAATCTCATCTAATTTAAACTTTGGCTTAGGTCGTCCATTCATATACCAGTCCTTTGCAACTTTCCTATTAGCCATGGCTTATTGTCTCTATTTAAATGAGCCTGTTATGTTTCTGTGTTTTATTTGTAGGATTTGTTGTCATGGATACCAGTTTTGTTCAGAGTAACAGACCAACACATTCACATGAAATGTGGAGTAGATGCATATCAGTATATTCAGTTTCAAAAGCACCTGATTGTGTATTCTACTATTATATTTTGCTTATCTATTGGTATCATCCTGCCTATCAACTACTCTGGAACCATGGGTATGTATGTTGTACTGTTGCTTTATGATCTAGTACATGTACAACATGTACAGCATTTGAGGCCATTGGTACAAATGGTTAGACTTTTTGTGTGGCTTGGATTGACCACGTAAAATGGCGGTCCCATCTCTCTATACTCCATTGAACTGGAGGGACGTAAAAAAGAACCCACACCACTTTTTGACGAACGGCATGGGAATTCCTGGTGTGTGTGGTCTGACCTACTAAGCCCCAGCAATGGGTCAGCTTGGCAAATAAGTCTGTAAAAAGGTTAATGAATAATGAACTGGACAAAGTTAGCTGATAAGGTCAAAAATGAGCATACTGTACATGTGTTTATCATCATTTTAGTATTTGTTAGTCTTCAGAGCTCTGATTTATGTTGATTATTGCATTGTATTTAATATTTCAGAGCCATTTAGAAATAGTTTTGGAGCTACAACTGTATCCAACCTTGATCCAGACTCAAGAATGTTCTGGTTGCATTCCATGTTTTCTTTCATCTATTTGGTCATCTTGGTTGTTATACTGCGCCATTTCATGTCTCTGTTTAACTTTGAGAGTCGACATGAATCTGTCCGTACTGTCATGATCACCAACATCCCCAAGAATGTCACCAAGGAGTCGATAGAACAGCATTTTGTGTACGTTGTTTAATCAATTGAATTTATGTACATTGTATTCTTAACAAATGAAATTTTTATGAGGCGAGGTCAATGTACGAGTTCAGACACATGTCCTATATATAGTAATGTAGTTATGTTGTTGTTATTGTTGTTGAGTGGGTTGTTAATGATGCTTAATATATATGCTTGCCATCCACCATTATTATTATGATGTTTGACTTACACTACAATCATGTATGAACAACTAGATTCAGTTGTTTTCCATGCATCAATATGAGATACATGGGAGGAGTGTACTTTACAGATGATGATGTTGACAGCAGTCCAAAACCACTTTCTAGATATGACACTAAACTTTGTTCAATTCCCTTAGTGAGGTCTATGATGAATCAGAGATAGAAGAGGTCCAACTGGCATATGACTGTGATAAACTGACCCAAGTCCAAAGGAAAATTCTAGCATCACGGCTTGGGCGAGAGCACTGTGAAGAAATCTACCACTCATCTGGTGAAAGACCACAGACTACAGTTAGCACCTGTAAATATTGCCCTTGTTCTACATGCTGTGGGGCAAATCACTTTGATGGCATTGAATACTTTACTAAAGCAGAAGAAGAAGCAAAAGCAGAGTTTGAGCAGAGAAAGCAATCATTGAAAAGCTTGGGTGTGGCATTTGTGACCTTTGTGAATGACTCAATAGCTACAAGGTATGGATACTGTCAGCCTAAACATGGGGGTACTCCCGGAAATTTAGGATAGGGGTGTGCCCCTGGGATGTCGAAACCCTGACCCTATTTAAGGATGACAAATTGGAAAATTCATACCCTTTCCAAGGATTTGTAACTGAAATATAGACCCAATTTAAGGAAAAAGTTAATAGTATTCCTTTGGAAATCGCTAATATCAGAAGTGCATACGCTGGCTGTTACGCTAAGCAGATTTTTTAGTCAAAATAAAAAAAGTGTACCCAAATTAAAGATCGAATATTTTATGTTAAGGTGAAAAAGCAAAATATGGTACCCCATTTAAGGATCTGGAGATTCAAAAACCATACCCTATTCGGGGGCACATACCTATATAGCGTATACCTTTATGGGAGTACCAGGGGGTATGGAGTCATTACGGGATCAATTGCTCAACCAATCAGAATGCTTGGACACAACACTATCACCGCATGCCATGAACTGTACCGTAACTACCTGACCTGACCTGACTTAATATGAACCAAGACCTGCCTTACATGAGTTCCCAGTGGCTCAGTGGTTAGAGCGCCTGACTAGTATCCAGGAAGTGACAGGTTCAATTCCCATCTGGGCTCGGTGTTTTTTTCACATGCTTCTCACTTGTACACCATTGTCATTGCGTTTTTGTGTAGCAATTGAAAACCGCGATAATGCTTTTATTCCAAGGTGTCTCAAAGACTTCAACATTATCAAACATGGCAGCCCTGAATCATCTGTGTCTCGTAAGATATTTTCTGATCACTGGAATGTGAAGGAAGCACCCAATGCTGGAGACATCCTATGGGAGCATCTTTCTGTAGATCCTGAGAGCTGGTGGGCCAGAACATTGATTATTAACATAGTGCTTTTAATCTTTGTACTGTTTGTGACCACACCAACAGTCATGATATCTGCTGTTAATCAGATCAAGGCTTCTATTCGTAAGTAGAATGAATGAATGAATGAATCAATCAATGGTGATGATGATGATGATGATCTTTACATTGTGTACACTACCCTTCGATAGCTTTCTTGAATTATTGTGTTTGGTTTTTGTCATTTCAGAGGCATCAAATCCCAAGTTAAATATCCCACCAAATCCATTCTTTACTCAGTTTTTGCCCACCATTATGTTGTGGACATTTTCTGCTGTTCTACCAACCATTGTATCGTATTCCAGCTACTTTGAAGCACATTGGACAAGGTAGAGATGACTACTGTAGTTAAAGGGGGACTCTGATGAAAATCGTTCGCAATTTAATTTAGCTGAAACTTCACTGAAATAATCTCAAAGAGCCATACAATTACTTGTTAAAGTGTTTTCTCAAAATTCGTAAGGGAAGTATTACATTTTTATGAATCTTTAGAAGTGTCAGTGACGTCATCTACTCAACCCAAACAATCAACACGGCTTCGCTCCATATATTTCTTTGTAATTAGTTTCTTGAATTATTTTATTTCTATGAAGCTAAAAGTTTGGGTGAAGTAGTTTTCTTACATTATTTGTGCTTAGGATTGATTGTCTGACCAGTCGTATTCAATGCATAGTTGTTATCTGAACAAAACATTGATATATTTTGACTCACAAAATACAAAGAAATGTATGGAGCTGAATGTTGGGTTGAGTAGATGACGTCACTGACACCTCCAAAGATTCATAAAAATATAGTACTTCCCTCTGGAATATCGAAAAAAGATTTTAACTAGTGATTATTGCACTCTTGAAGAATTATTCAATGAAGTTTCAGCTAAATTCAATTTCGAACAATTTTCATCAGAGTCCCCCTTTAAACCAAGTTGTCTTGATCAACCATACATTACACCTATTACATATAAAGAGGTTTCTTCTACGTTATTTAGGGGCCGTCGATATTCACCTGAATATGTCGACGACCCCTTAGAGTTTTGTGTATTTTTCTCCTTACACCTATTGTCTTGCATTTATTCCAGATCTAAAAGAGAACACTCTGTTATGATCAAGACCTACATATTCTTGTTGCTTATGGTCATTATTTTGCCGTCACTGGCTCTCACTAGGTATGTGCATGGACATGGTTTCTTTCCTTACCCACAAATATCCAAACTAAGCAATATATTAATGATCAATTCCATATAGTAGCATATGAATAATAGTTTACCAAAAAAGAAGTAAGTGATGTATAACGATACAAGGATGCTAAGAACCATGTTAATCTGTTCTTTGTCCATAGTTTTGACACTCTTGTTAGGCTCACCTTCACAGGACATCAAAAGTTTAAAAACCAGCTTGCGTAAGTAGTAGCACTCATTTCATCTTCCTACACGACTACTGTTTACAATAAATGCTGTTGTATTTTCAGATGTGCTTTTCTTTCCAACAATGGTGCATTCTTTGCCAATTATCTGGTCACTTCGGCTCTGATTGGTACTGCCCTTGAGCTGTGCCGTTTTCCCGAGTTAGCATCGTACGCAGTGCGCATGTGCTTTGCCAAGCATGAAGGAGAGAAGAGACTTGTGAGGAGGGTACGTAGACTTTATGTTGCCTTTAGGATAGAGGGGAACAGCTTTTTCTCAGTCTCACCTCTTCTCCTCCCTCCCATTACTTCTATTCAAAATATACAAAGACTGAAAACAATGAAGGAAAATGAATGGAATTCAAAAGAATAAATTTGACGTTAAGCGTGGAAAATCATGCATTGTGGCTTTTTTTATCGCGGGCTCAAATTCTTGGTACACGTGCATTCAAAATGGCGGAAGGTTTGGATAACTTGGTCCCCTTGGACTTGGAAGGGGCCCCTGAAGGGGTTGGACTGGGATTGGACATTTTTTTGGACTGGGAAAATGAGATTGTACCACTGGGACTGGGATTTTGCTAATGGGACTGGGAATTTCAAAACCACTTTGTGAATGGGAAAAGCGTATCAGTCATTGCAAAACTGCATATTATTATATGCCTTATACATTTTTCAATATGCATTGGTTTGCCGAGACAGTGTAGAAGTAATTAGCAATACGCGTAAATCACAAATAGCTCTTGGAGAACGCTGGAAATAGCATTTCCGAGCCTCTAGATTTAACGTTCTCCACCACTTATTTTCCATTTGCTACGGCCCTGCAACGATATAGTATCCTTGCTGCGATCGGAGACGAGGATGAACGGCTGCACATACAACGACAAAGAGCGGAAATTGATGTATAAGGCTTATAATAATATGCTGTTTTGCAATGAATACGCTTTATTTCCCATTCCCAAAGTGGTTTTGAAATTCCCAGTCCCATTAGCAAAATCCTAGTCCCAGTGGTACAATCCCATTTTCCCAGTCGAAAAAAATGTCCAATCCCAGTTCTCATTTTACCCCTTCAGGGGCCCCTTCCAAGTCCAAGGGGACCAAGTTATCCAAACCTTCCGCCATTTTGAATGCACGTGTACCAAGAATTTGAGCCCGCGATAAAAAAAGCCGCTAAAAAAGTCGCTAAATAAGTCGCTAAAAAAGTCGCTAAAAAAGTCGCTAAAAAAGTCGCTAAGAAAGTCGTTAAGAAAGTCGCTAAAAAAGTCGCTAAGAAAGTCGCTAAAAAAGTCGCTAAAAAAGTCGCTGAAATTTAAACATGTTCACATGTCACTTAAGAACCACCGTAGTTATCGTCCCCCGTATTGTAATGTTTTTGTCTGTACTTGATTAGTTTGATTAGTAATGACTATAACAAACTAACTATTATCCACTACACAGGAAGCTGTTAATGAGTTTGCATTTGGACACCAGTATGCATGGATGATTGTAATCTACTCTGTCATGGCCATCTATTCCATCACCGTTCCTCTAGTTACACCTTTTGGTAAGACTTTATCAATTATTTACTGCAGAATTGCAACATTTGGTGTGTGTTAAGAAGCCGGGATACCTGATTACAGCATCTTCAACATTGGTTTATGTTATTTTACAAAAAAATGTACATAAACAATTCTTTCTGCTTCAGTTTGAAGTCGAAGAGGAAAAAAAAGAAGAGTTTTTGTAAATAGTTCCAGCTACTTTGTCTTTGACAGTCTTTATGCAACATCCCCTACTGTTTTGTTTCACAATATATTTCGAATATCCCTTCCATTTGCAACTAAAACGTAACATTATGTTATTATTTATCTTTCCTAGGTTTATTATACTTGGTATTAAAACATCTAGTGGACCGCTATAACCTGTATTTCAACTACCGTTCTCCCGCCTACAAATACGTGGATCCTACAGTCCATACTACTGCTGTTTCGTTCACAGTCATTTCCACTTTCTTCCTCATGCTATCTATCATGATGTTTGGAATTATTAGACTAGGTAAGAAACAAATGCATGGCTCTCAAATGCATGGCTCTCAAATGCATGGCTCTCTGCCGGCTCCTTACAATGTAGTCGCTTACGGGAGGTGGTCGTTTTCAAAGTGGTAATATAGTAATATTAAAAGTGGATGGGATAAAATGGTAATATCAAAAGTGGATGGGATAAAATGGTAATATCAAAAGTGGATGGGATAAAATGGTAATATCAAAAGTGGATGGGAAAATGGTAATATCAAAAGTGGATGGGATGAAATGGTAATATCAAAAGTGGATGGGATGAAATGGTAATATCAAAAGTGGATGGGATAAAATGGTAATATCAAAAGTGGATGGGATAAAATGGTAATATCAAAAGTGGATGGGATAAAATGGTAATATCAAAAGTGGATGGGATAAAATGGTAATATCAAAAGTGGTGGATGGGATGAAAATGGTAATATCAAAAGTGGATGGGATGAAATGGTAATATCAAAAGTGGATGGGATAAAATGGTAATATCAAAAGTGGATGGGATGAAAATGGTAATATCAAAAGTGGATGGGATGAAATGGTAATATCAAAAGTGGATGGGATAAAATGGTAATATCAAAAGTGGATGGGATAAAATGGTAATATCAAAAGTGGATGGGATAAAATGGTAATATCAAAAGTGGATGGGATAAAATGGTAATATCAAAAGTGGATGGGATGAAATGGTAATATCAAAAGTGGATGGGATAAAATGGTAATATCAAAAGTGGATGGGATGAAATGGTAATATCAAAAGTGGATGGGATGAAATGGTAATATCAAAAGTGGATGGGATAAAATGGTAATATCAAAAGTGGATGGGATGAAATGGTAATATCAAAAGTGGATGGGATGAAATGGTAATATCAAAAGTGGATGGGATAAAATGGTAATATCAAAAGTGGATGGGATAAAATGGTAATATCAAAAGTGGATGGGATAAAATGGTAATATCAAAAGTGGATGGGATAAAATGGTAATATCAAAAGTGGATGGGATAAAATGGTAATATCAAAAGTGGATGGGATAAAATGGTAATATCAAAAGTGGATGGGATAAAATGGTAATATCAAAAAAGTGGATGGGATAAAATGGTAATATCAAAAGTGGATGGGATGAAATGGTAATATCAAAAGTGGATGGGATAAAATGGTAATATCAAAAGTGGATGGGATAAAATGGTAATATCAAAAGTGGATGGGATAAAATGGTAATATCAAAAGTGGATGGGATAAAATGGTAATATCAAAAGTGGATGGGATAAAATGGTAATATCAAAAGTGGATGGGATGAAATGGTAATATCAAAAGTGGATGGGATGAAATGGTAATATCAAAAGTGGATGGGATGAAATGGTAATATCAAAAGTGGATGGGATAAAATGGTAATATCAAAAGTGGATGGGATAAAATGGTAATATCAAAAGTGGATGGGATAAAATGGTAATATCAAAAGTGGATGGGATAAAATGGTAATATCAAAAGTGGATGGGATGAAATGGTAATATCAAAAGTGGATGGGATGAAATGGTAATATCAAAAGTGGATGGGATAAAATGGTAATATCAAAAGTGGATGGGATAAAATGGTAATATCAAAAGTGGATGGGATAAAATGGTAATATCAAAAGTGGATGGGATAAAATGGATCAAAAGTGGATGGGATGAAATGGTAATATCAAAAGTGGATGGGATGAAATGGTAATATCAAAAGTGGATGGGATAAAATGGTAATATCAAAAGTGGATGGGATAAAATGGTAATATCAAAAGTGGATGGGATAAAATGGTAATATCAAAAAATGGGATGAAATGGTAATATCAAAAGTGGATGGATGAAATGGTAATATCAAAAGTGGATGGGATAAAATGGTAATATCAAAAGTGGATGGGATAAAATGGTAATATCAAAAGTGGATGGGATAAAATGGTAATATCAAAAGTGGATGGGATAAAATGGTAATATCAAAAGTGGATGGGATGAAATGGTAATATCAAAAGTGGATGGGATAAAATGGTAATATCAAAAGTGGATGGGATAAAATGGTAATATCAAAAGTGGATGGGATAAAATGGTAATATCAAAAGTGGATGGGATAAAATGGTAATATCAAAAGTGGATGGGATGAAATGGTAATATCAAAAGTGGATGGGATGAAATGGTAATATCAAAAGTGGATGGGATAAAATGGTAATATCAAAAGTGGATGGGATAAAATGGTAATATCAAAAGTGAATGGGATAAAATGGTACCTTATTCGTACTTAATTTCGCTTAAAGTTCGCGATTTTCGCGATTTAAAAAAAAGTCGCGAAATTAAAGCCTCGGGAAAAGAAAGGCTCGCGGACTTTAAACACACGAAATATTATACCCAGAGAAAAAAATATATATCGAAACCATTTAATCAACATGAACAATAAACGTTATTTAATACGAAATTGGTTTTTAAAACGACATATTCAACAACATAATACTACCATTTGCAACTGAGCAACCGTATAACGTAAACTTTTTTGTCTGTTTTAGCTACAAGTTTATAACGTCTAGTTAGTCTAGTTGACTGCCATCGGTTTCGGCTTGTTCCTGTTTGTACAGAAATAAGTTTGGTTTTTCAGAAAAAATAAATGTCGTTGACACCGCTTTCGCGAAATGTAATGCTCTTTTTTCATTTTCTCATCGAAATCGCGAAAATAAAGCCTCGCGAAATGCTGTCTTAAAGTTGATTTTCTTGTGAATGTGTTTCCTGTTCAGTTCTATAGTTAATCTTTGGTTGTCGTGGTTACCGTACCGCTTAGCCCGCGATAAAAAGATACTTTGAACAGCGGTTTCCCATTATGACATTATATTCATCACTTAGTAACGGTTACTCTCCGATAAAAATGAAAGGCGTCTAGTATGATTTTAAATGCATCAAAAGTGCCCCGTATGGCAGAATTCTCAATGTATGTTACAAAGCTGGTGAGTTGGCAGTGGCCTGGCCTATCGCTCAAGTATAATTCTCAAGCTTAACATTCATATGTATTACTGCGATACTGAAGGAAGCTAGTGATCAGAAATGTTGACGTACGAGGATATTGTATCGGAAGACTTTGGTAGTAAGTATTGATAGATTTGATCAAACTAAATGCAGCTAATATGACTGAAACAAATCGTGTACCGTGAGCAAGTCATGTTTATGACTGGGTCCGAGGTGTATTGGGCTTCTAACACGAGATACAACAAGTATGAGCAAAAACATGGCTTGATTTTGTAGGAATTGCTAAATAACACTTGGAGACCGCTTTTAGATTGAGTTCATAAAATTATTTTTAACGGACATTTCGTCGACTGATTAAATCAGTGTATGACTTGCACTAAGAACAGTTTATATCTCAATGGTTAAAGGAAATCTATAACACCGAAAAAAAGAGTATTTAACTTTACTGACGTTTCGAGCCTTAGCCCTTCGTCGGAGCTGGTTAGGTTTTTCACAATCTGATAAATCGCTATTTCGTGTATGGATCTATACGTTCAGTAGCTATTGTTAGCCTGACCAATCACTCTTGTACACGTGTAATAACAATACTGAATTATTGGAGCCGCATTCAGGATATTTTTACATCCGTCCTTCATTGAGTTTTGTCACTGTATTTACTGTCTTACTTTGGCTACTTTGACTTCCGTATCCTTTTTTGGCAAATGTAGTTTCCATTTTTGGTCGACTAAGTAACGTTTCCCTACCATATGATACAATGTAGATACTACTTTCTGCCTTTGTAATCGTAATTTGTAGTATTGGGATACAACATAAGAAACGCAGAGCTAGTTTACTGTGGTTGTTTGTACATTAGGGAAATAAACCACAGTTCAATATGGGGGTGGTGTGTTTACATCAGCCACTAACCGGGCATGATAGTGGTTTTTATGATGGGTAGTAATGGTGGTTTGTACCGTAGGTATTCGTGTTCTTATCATGTACCGGTATTCTTGTCTTGTCAGGTATTAACGACCCTCAGACTATATTTACGATATTCTTGGTGGTACTAACCATCATGGCTTTAATTGGACGACTGTGCTTTGGTCTATTTAAGAAGATTGGGCCTTTTAAGGTAAGATAAAGGGGTAGTGGTGATGACTGTGGTGATGATGACCGATAAAGGGGTAGTGGTGATGACAGTGGTGATGATGACCGATAAAGGGAGTAGTGGTGATGACAGTGGTGATGATGACCGATAAAGGGGTAGTGGTGATGACTGTGGTGATGATGACCGATAAAGGGGTAGTGGTGATGACAGTGGTGGTGATGACCGATAAAGGGGTAGTGGTGGTGACAGTGGTGATGATGACCGATAAAGGGGTAGTGGTGATGACAGTGGTGATGATGACCGATAAAGGAGTAGTGGTGATGACCGATAAAGGGGTAGTGGTGATGACAGTGGTGGTGATGACCGATAAAGGGGTAGTGGTGGTGACAGTGGTGATGATGACCGATAAAGGGGTAGTGGTGATGACAGTGGTGATGATGACCGATAAAGAAGTAGTGATGACAGTGGTGGTGATGACCGATAAAGGGGTAGTGGTGGTGACAGTGGTGATGATGACCGATAAAGGGGTAGTGGTGATGATGGCCGATAAAGAGGTAGTGGTGATGACAGTGGTGATGATGGCCGATAAAGTGTAGTGGTGATGATGACCGATAAAGGGGTAGTGGTGATGACAGTGGGTGATGATGACCGATAAAGGAGTAGTGGTGATGATGACCGATAAAGGGGTAGTGGTGATGACAGTGGTGATGATGACCGATAAAGGGGTAGTGGTGATGATGGCCGATAAAGAGGTAGTGGTGATGACAGTGGTGATGATGGCCGATAAAGGAGTAGTGGTGATGATGACCGATAAAGGGGTAGTGGTGATGACAGTGGTGATGATGACCGATAAAGGAGTAGTGGTGATGATGACCGATAAAGGGGTAGTGGTGATGACAGTGGTGACGATGACCGATAAAGGGGTAGTGGTGATGACAGTGGTGATTATGACCGATAAAGGAGTAGTGGTGATGACAGTGGTGATGATGACCGATAAAGGGGTAGTGGTGATGACAGTGGTGATGATGACCGATAAAGGAGTAGTGGTGATGATGGCCGATAAAGAGTGGTGTGACAGTGGTGATGATGGCCGATAACGGAGTAGTGGTGATGACAGTGGTGATGATGGCCGATAAAGGAGTAGTGGTGATGATGACCGATAAAGGGGTGATGACAGTGGTGATGATGACCGATAAAGGGGTAGTGGTGATGATGGCCGATAAAGGGGTAGTGGTGATGATGGCCGATAAAGGAGTAGTGGTGATGATGGCCGATAAAGGGGTAGTGGTGATGATGACCGATAAAGGGGTGATGACAGTGGTGATGATGACCGATAAAGGGGTAGTGGTGATGCTGGCCGATAAAGGGGTAAGTGGTGATGATGCCGATAAAGGGGTAGTGGTGATGATGACCGATAAAGGGGTGATGACAGTGGTGATGATGATCGATAAAGGAGTAGTGGTGATGATGGCCGATAAAGGGGTAGTGGTGATGATGACCGATAAAGGGGTGATGACAGTGATGATGATGACCGATAAAGGGGTGATGACAGTGGTGATGATGACCGATAAAGGGGTAGTGGTGATGACAGTGGTGATGATGACCGATAAAGGGGTAGTGGTGATGATGGCCGATAAAGGGGTAGTGGTGATGACAGTGGTGATGATGACCGATAAAGGGGTAGTGGTGATGACAGTGGTGATGATGGCCGATAAAGGAGTAGTGGTGATGATGGCCGATAAAGGAGTAGTAGTGATGATGACCGATAAAGGAGTAGTGGTGATGACAGTGGTGATGATGGCCGATAAAAGGGTAGTGGTGATGACAGTGGTGATGATGACCGATAAAGGGGTATTGGTGATGACAGTGGTGATGATGGCCGATAAAGGGGTAGTGGTGATGACAGTGGTGATGATGACCGATAAAGGGGTAGTGGTGATGACAGTGGTGGTGATGACCGATAAAGGGGTAGTGGTGATGATGACCGATAAAGGGGTAGTGGTGATGACAGTGGTGATGATGGCCGATAAAGGAGTAGTGGTGATGATGGCCGATAAAGGGGTAGTGGTGATGACTGATGGTGATCCGATAACGGGGTGATGATGACTGGTGATGACAGACACCGGCAGTGTTGCTAGTGATGACTAATGATTTGTGATGATGATGATGATCGATAACGGGGGTGCCAATGATGATGACAGTGATGATGGCTATTTATGCGTCGTTTATTCACAGCAACGAGTACCCACTGACGAAGAAGACCACATTACAGAGGTGTATATGCCGGTAAGCATCGTTACTCAGTTTTTTCGTTACTTTGGTCACCATCCAGCATGATCTACAAAAGTTCGACCAGAGAAACATTTTCTTCGTTTAACCCAACAGCGCAGAATGTACAAATATATTATATTTTCACCCCTCCCTTTTGTTCTTCATTTCATCATCATTATCATTCGCAGGAAATGGGGAGAGAACTTTCTTTCTCCCTCTTTCCATTTTCGTTCTCCATTCCCAGCGCGTCCAACCAAGACCTTGTTCAGTCATATTGCAAGAATATCGTAATGATGAAAAAAGCGCGCCATTGAGTAATTGAGCGAATTCTATTGAATTATAGTGTGTTTAGCCAAACTTTTACAGTGAATGTATAGTTTGGATGGACAGCGTCAAAAATTTACAGAGTTTGTATGGGAAAATATACATATTTGATGCCCTCTAGCATCGTCAATATTAAGCCGAAGTTCACCAAACTTTCCAGACTAGCTAAGTTTGGTCTGCTCTCTCAGAAAATGATGCCCATTTTTGCTAGTTTCTTATTGAATTAGTTTTACGGACTTGGTCCCAGTCCCCTACTCGATTTGGTAATGGCTAATTGCAAGAATATCGTTGATGAAAAAGCGCGCCATTGAGTATTTCATATTGATAGTATTACATGTTGATAGTTTTCCTTGGTACTCCGTTACGACGTGTATATAGAGGATATTACACGGTGGCGCGAAGATATGAAGTTTATCTTCGAGTGGAGTGAGATATTGAAGATAAACTTCATATCTTCAAGCCAACGTGTAATTTTCTTTTTATTATATAGACATTCGTACTCCTCACCACCTTTCTTTCTAACGCCAAGGACAAACTGAATGGACAATTCTTGTAGCTCGCTTGAAGGAATATTTTTATTCCTGTTCTCATCTTCACTTTCAAGCCGAAATTCTTTAAATATTTTCACGTCGTATAACGTCTTCTTTTTTGTATTTTCATTCTCTTGTTCCTCGCTAAAGATATTTATGTACTCGTCAGTCACTTTGACATACCTGTTGCTCGCCATTTTGACTTCGGTTGCAACGCGCGTCAAGTGAGCGGGAAAACATCGGAAGTGACGTCATCGATATATTCACGTGTGAGGATAGGATATCTAAATGTAGTCCCGAATGTAGTCCCGATGTAGTTCGTACGAAAAATACGAGTGGCGTATTTCCCAGTAAAACACTAATGTCTATATAATAATTATATATATGTTCTTCTACCATGGTACTCCGTTTATCATATGACCTGTACGGCCCCGTGCGCGCGCTCTTAATAAAACCATTGGAAAAAGTCACGTGTTTGGGCAGATACGGATTTTTGGAGCTCGATTGTTGTCAGGAATTTCTTTATACTTTTTTTGCAGTTAAATTTATTTTTTAAATGTGGACGACAAAAGTGAAAAAAAAAGGTGTTTTTTAATTGGTTCTTATAGAGTAATCGCGCATTTGTGTTCACTTTTCCTTGCCTGTGAATGATTTTAGTACCAAAATGGTCCATATGAAAGGGTCATTTTACAATAACCTAGCGTAATCTCGCAATCTGATTGGCTCTCAGCCATTGTCAATAAGAGTACAGACATGCAATGACGAACGCTCGGAAAATCCAACGCGCTCTTGTCGGTTTCTGTACGGACCTCGCTGAGTTCGGTCCGTACTGCCATGACCTCGAGCCAAATGAGTTTTGAACATTTTGTGACGTCAAATCCATTTCCGGCCCTGCCCAATCATAAAATGCTTATTGACTGAGTTAGGACGGGCCGGACGGGAAAATATTTGGCTCGCCGTTGCCTACCACGAGCCAACAGGAGGCCTATGTTCTTGCTCCTATCTTGCTCCCGTCTTACGCACCAAGGTCAACGCAAGTCATTCTGGTGATGATGCCAGTCCAACCCAACTTACTCGACGAAAAACATACGGCAGTACCAATCCACAGCCAGCTGCTGATCACGTGATAGATGCGTCTCAGCTAACGCCCAGCACGGAGACGGTGGTTTCTATGGGAGACGATGAAAAGCCTCTGACGCCATAATTAGATATTGTTTTAATTGTAAATTAACAGAAAATGTATTTAAACAGGCGATAAAAATCGTCTATTAGTTTATCTAAAGAGACCATGACACGGTTGTCTCTTGTATGTCTCCATAGCAACCTATCCATAGCAACCTATCCATAGCAACCTATCCATAGCAACCTATTCATAGCAACCTATCCATAGCAACCTATTCATAGCAACCTATTCAGCAACCTTGCTGCGTTGACTGAACATGATTGTTTCACTTTTGTCGAGCGTGAAACATATCGAGTGGGTGACTTGCACCCCTCACCCTCCCCCCACGGGCACCCCTCACCCTCTCCCCCCCACGGGCACCCCTCACCCCCCCCCCCCTCGTCTTATTCCTTGAAAGGTGTTTTTTTTTAAACTAGTATTTCTTTCTTAATATCAGTATTGTTCCGCTAGGTAACAATTCTTAGCTTGATCTACGAATAGAATTCACATCAATAATCATCGTTTTGTTACAAGTACATCGTACTAACACACATATAGTGTACACCATGCAGCGAGCTTTGAGAAAGCACTCTATACTAAAGAACCTAACCAGACAAACAAGCAAACAGAAAAAGAAACTTACAAACTTGGTTGTTTTTGTTTTGAGCCTAATTTGTTAGGGCTAAAATATGTTTTATATTTATTGAAGCAAATAGTTTTATTATAAGGCACATATCTTGCATGTTATTATTACGATGAGGTGCTGTTTAAAGACTGGTTCTCGCACTAGCGTCGGAAGCAGAAGGGCGTAGGAATCGGAAGGATCAGAAGGTTTTCTTACGATTCCGATTATGATTTTGATCCACACCAGATCGTATTAAGCTTCTTGCGACTACACTTACGACGCTAGTGTAAACCAGGCTTAAGTATATTATTGGGCATTCTTGATCAAATCAATGTACTAGTAATGAATTCGAAAGTACTTTTTAATAGTAAGGGTTTAAATCAATTCAAATAATTGGGTACTAAATGGAAATAAAAGTACAGTGTTTCATTGCAGTGCTATGTTCTATAGGGAGCTCTTCAAAGTCCGATAAAACAATTGACTCCTTGGTTTTAGTCGGTACAATTTTACTGGGGATCATTTGCGGGCCTCATCGGGGATCATTTGTGGGCCGGGATCATTTGCGGGTCGGGATCATTTGCGGGGCTGTACAGATGTGATCACCTAAAAAAAATTATGATAAAACACTTGATACTTTATTTCCACGAGAGATGTGTCTGGTTTCTGGTGCAAAATAGCATAAAATCATAGTATATTAGAGTGTAAACTTCAACACCACTTTATCAAAAGTTGAGTTCAACGGTCTTTATATATACAGAACTTCTTCAATTATTTGTACAAAATTGTAAGTTGTACTAAAATACATTCTGATTCAAATTAGCATGATGTAGAACCAAAGAACAAGTTCAGATAGATAAGATAGATAAAGTATTTATTATTATTATTATTATTATAGTAGTTCAATCATACTAGTTCAACAGAGGAATCCCCAAAAAGGGATATGACATTGACTAACATATTCCCTTGACGACTCAATGACAGTTTAAGGCTAGTTTACTGCCCTATCCAACTACACATTGCTTCTACATTTCAAAACCGCAGTACTGAGTAGCCACATGCAGTCCTTGACTGCCTATTTTTTCGATTTTGCTAGCACTCTCAACCGTCTTAACCGGCAGTCGTTTATACAAATTCTGAGCTGGCCGGTATTATGTTGTCTCTTCATTCTTCACAGCTCAAGTCCCTCACGAATGGAAGGTGGAGACCCATAAGTATGCGTCTTTCGTGCTGCATGCAGTGCATCTCAGTGCTCAATCGCACCAGGGCACGAGTAGGGCACGAGTAGGGCACGAGTGAACGCTTGTTAAGCCTTTTATCAGGGTACCCCAAACGACCATCATGCACGCAACACCGCGCTCTAGCGCGTACTCGTTACGTTAAAACCTCTATAAAGTATACATTTTTCTGAAAGCTGAATAAATGCTAAATGCAGAATTCAATAAAACAATTAGTTTTTGGAACAAAAACATTATATTTGAAATAGGTAAAAAAGTTCAGATTTTCACATCACTATCATCGCCGAGGTCCCATACAGCCGCAATTAATTTATCGAAAATCATCGACTAATACCTTTATAAGCTCATAAGATATAGCTTACCAAAAAGTTGTCTCCGTTTATTGATAAATTAACCCGTTGCGTTTTTATACGGTCCTAAACTTCGAGCTCTGCAAAAACTGGAAAACCCTTTACAAAACAAGTTATAACTTTCGAAGGAAATTGAATATTAAAATTCGGAGATACCTCTTTGAAGAATATTTATCTGACAAAGTGTCTACCAAATTTCAGCTAAATCGGATAAAATTCCTTTGACCCGGAACTCAAAATGTGCGCTTGATTCATGGCTATTTTGTTTCCGAAATAAAGGCAAAAGAGTTTTCAAGTCAAGTGGAAGTGGCGCCTTTGTTTACACAAGCGTCGATAATCCACCACAAATATGTGATCCAATACCTGATGACATATGAATGGCATTCATAAGAAGATCGCCTTGCAGTACGTAATGTACGTAACACAACGTGGCAGGAAAACAAAGTTACTGCTGGTTTGGCATTGTTATTCAAGGATATTTTGAGTGAGCAGTTACGATTTCTGGATACTTTCTTCGCATCTGAATCTTTGTGGAAAGTCTGTTGCGTGAGTGCTGTTGACAGCTTGCCGCGGTCAACATCTTTTTGCAGCAAATGAAATCCAAAATTCGGTTTTTTGATTCTAACTTTTTAGGAAAAAAATATTTTTAGATTCTGTTTTTTGGAGATGATAGATGATAATATTCAATTTGATTTGATTGTCAAAAAAAATCAAAACCGGTCGTTCGCCTAGTTACTTGGGCTACCACAAAAACACCCGTTTTTTTGGTTAGAGGTTCCAGTCCATCCCGGCCACAGGAAGCCCGAGCCTGAGAGCATTATGTCATTCGACATGACAACTATCACATAATGACCACGAGGTTCTTCGCTCGGTTTGATCGTTTCAGAGCTCTTCGTCACCTTCTACTCTAAACGCTCACTATGCTTACGGTAGGCCTACTCTAAAAGATGTCAGTGAGCGAATTTGGACCGGGCCGTTCCGCGAACTCATACGGCAAAATCAAATCAAACTATGAAATCAAATGAGCAAAATATGAGCATATATAATGGCTAGAAATGTATGGCAAACAAATGACTACACTTGACTATAAACTCTTGTTACTGCTTTAAATTCTTGAATTCGATAGTTCTTTTGATTTCATATTTTGATAATAATTTATCTTTGTACAATGTGAGCTTGATTTGTGTCCCAAAGTATATAAGGCCAAGAACTTGTGAAATCGATACGGTTTATACATTGTCCAACAGTAAGCGTGCTAAGAAAACACGAAATTCTGTTCTTTAGAACTTTCTTTGAAAAATATAAATGCATCACAAATGTTCATTAACCATTGAACTTTAGTTCTTGGCTATATTTACGCTTTCCTGCTCGAGTATCGTCAATATAGAAGAGAAATCTACTTGATATGAACATCGAATGGGGAGTTTGCAGGTGTGACATTTTGTTGCGTGACATTTTAAATTTTAATCCAACAAAAACAAAAATAGAATATTTGAAAAGAGCACACCAAAATTAGCAAAAATTGTAACATCACCGTACGTTTCTTAAGAAAAAAGCCAACTTCGGTCGCTCATAACTTTCGCTCTGTTCATCGAAATCAGTTCACAATTTCAATTTTTGCTAATTTTGGTGTGCTCTTTTCAAATATTATATCACGCAACACCTGCAAACTCAGATCACCATTACGAATGCATGTTTACTACCGAGTCACGCAACGAGTGACGAAAAGTCACGCTGCGATGTCTACTGCTGTCCAAGGTTTTAGCACTTCTCTGAAATGTAGTTCTTTGGCTAAAATCTAAGTATTTATAATTTTTAGTACTCATTGATCAATCATCGATTTCTGTGGTACTCTATTAACCTTGCCATTTATATCAATGAAGTAGCATCTAAAAAAGGCAAACAGTCAGTTCTGAAATAGTTCCCTAACGGAAGGTTTTTGACAAGCTCTTATAAACTTTGCCGTTTATAATTACAGTCAACTCTCCGCTAACGGACACTCTCGTAAGCGGACAGCTCTACTTACGGACACCTTTTCAAATCCCCGTTTTACCTCCCAGTCAAACTCTGTATTTACACATTCCCGTAAGCGGACACTCTCGTAAGCGGACGCGGACACTTTTGAAAATGAAAATTGGA